>PVJD01004563.1:0-133670 GCA_004026545.1 Mormoops blainvillei
TCTCTGGTAACCACTTTAGCGGCCATGAAAGCGGGGAGACAGGGTAGGGGCTAGAGGAGCAGGAGTGGGGGATGGGGAGGGGAGCCTGTGGGGCAGGGAGAGAAGCTGCCTGGAAAGGGGTGGAGGGTGAAACCACCTGTGAAGGAGGCCAGGGGCGCGGGGGACCCTCCAGAGAGTAAAGGTGATATGGAGAGCCAGCAGGAGGTGGGGTGGACCTCTGGAAGACACTCGGACAAGAGGGGACAGCCCTCTGCCCAGCCTGGGCCCACTGTGGCCCCAGAGGCAGAGAGGTTGGGCATGAATTACTGCAAGTGGGGAGTCAGCCACAGCAACACCGGGGTGGGGTTGTGAGGCGCGGGGCTCCTGCGGAGGCTGAGTCTTCCCTGACCCCAGTTGATGGGCGGTGGCTCCCCCTGCACTGGCAGAAAGCCCCCTGCCCCACACCCAGCACTCTCCACCTGTGGGTGGGGTCCTCATCTCCCCATAGTCCTGCCCCTCCACCCTTGGTCCACCGGCCTGACGGCCTGACTCACGTTCTTGCCCCGGTCCTGGCTGGGCTCCTCCGGGGCCAGCTCGCCAATCAGCAAGGGCTTCATGAACTTGCGCACAAAGTCAAGGTCCCGGTGGAAGGCGTGGAAGGCATCCTGGGGAGCAGGGGGTATGTGGTGAGTGGGCACCCCGACCTCAGCCTGCACCCCTACCCGGGAGGGCAGGACTCACCAGCAAACCTCTCTGCGCCTCCCACTCAGACACCGATGCAGCCTCCCATGTGCTGGCCCCACATGCTCTTTCAGGCCTCACCCAGGGCAGATGCCTCTGTGCCGGGAGCCCACCTTGGTGCCTCCTGAGCCTCGGCCCAGATGAGGGGCAGCTGAGCTCGCCCAGGGTGGGTGCATGGACGCATGGGCTGCCTCTGGGTGAGCTGGAACAACGCGCCCCTCCAGGGAGAGACGCAGGGTGCCGGCTCCGGGCTGGGCAGGGCCAGGGAAGGGTGTGGGCCTTCTCGGTCTCCTCTGCTGGGTGCCTGGGACCCCGCAAAGCGGGCCACCCACAACCCCGGCACTCAGCTATCAATGAGAGGAACAAGGCTGGAGACTACCACAGCCTGGAAAAATGTGCTTAGGGAAGGTGTGAAGCCAAAAACGAATGCAGAATTAGGTAAAAGCATTTCTGAAAAAAAGCTTTCTCGAAATTTGAAAAAGTATGAAATTGATTATGAAAATTATAAAAATAATTCTCATGGAAGGCTCTGAACTATTATATATTAAGGTGGTGGCATTATGGCCTGTTTTATTTTCATCACTTTCCAAACTTCCTCCAATATTGCTATATTGCTTTTAAAATCGAAAAAAATAATGTTATCCATTTTAATCTTTTTTCCAATTATAAAGTAATCATGTGCATAGTTTTGGCAAATTCAGTAAATAAAAGGATAGAACAGATAGGAAAATAAATACCACCTGGATAGTGACCACCGTTGCTAGTATTTTAGCGTATTTCCTTGCGGTTTTTTTTCTATATGTATTCTGTACATTTCATAAATTATCTCATAACAAATATAGCACCTGCCTTGGACATGAACTGCCACCTGGCTCCTCCGATGGGCTACGGTGTGATGTCCCAGTGGTAAACAGTATTCACCCTGCACGAAACCAAACTCTGGGACTGTGCTAGGGCAGAGGTGCAAGTCCAATGACACCACGAGAAACCACCAGGAAAATCAATGGAGTGGGAAAAAAAGGTGAGGGGGTGGGTGGGGGAGGGGGGTGCCTAGATTAAAAGAGTCTGCATAAAGAGATAATAAAAAGATATAAAAACTGCAATGTTTGATTTGAAAGACTCCATTGCAGGGGGGGGCACCCCAGCAGTTATATAAGACAATTTGCGGGGGTGGGGGTGGGGGCTGAATGAGTAAATTTGAATATGGACTGGCTATCTGATCATATTAAAGGATTATTATTAATTTTATTAAATTTGATAAAGGTATTATGTTAGAGAATGTCCCAGTTCTTAGGAGAAGATGGTGAAGAGTTTAGGGCTGAGATGGCATATGATACAATTTATTTTCCTATGATTCAGCAAAAGCAAATTGCATATTCCTAGTGAGGGAGAAAGCAAATGTGGCAAAATGTTAAAATTAATGAATCTTGGCTGAAGCTATACAGGTGTTCACTTATTTTTAACTTTTCTATATGTCTGGGAATTTCCAAATTAAAACAAAAGGGGAGTAATGAGGAAAATGCTAACAACACACAAAAAGGGGTTTTCTCTTGCCCCTCCCCCCACTCCCCACCCAAGTATCTCACAATGGTAATTGCCAGTTTTCTCCCATTTCCTCACTGCATCCCTGGCACCAAGTCCTTCGGCCTGGTCTCTGTTCTATTTGTGTCTAGAACAGACTTACAAAGCAACACTTTGTGCAGAGCAAAACTGGGCCCAGGGTTTTTAAAAAAAGGTCTGTGCCCCTCTAGCTAACAGAAAACGGATGGTGGCAGAGTACCCGATTATGAATATTTGTAGAGAAGAGACCTTCTGCTATTCCAGGGGTCCTGGGCGGGCAGTGAGGAGGCCTGGGATCCAGTACTGACCAGCTGTGCCCACTCTGGGCCGGCTGCCTGCACCCAGCCTCCACCTCCCCTGCAAAGTGAGGTCCCTCCCAGCTCCCGTGTTCCAAGGCCCTGGGAAAGGCCCGGCGCTGCTTCCCAAGTCGGGGTCCAGAGCATTGGTGGTGTTGCAGTGAGCAGAGCTGCCTCCCCAAGTCAAGGGCTAAAGGAGCCCTTTCATTGGTCCTCCTCCCATCAGACCATGGCCTTTGAGGCATGAACAGGAAGTCCTTGATAAAGGCAGCTTCCTGAGGAGCAACGGTCTTGCCTGGCAATTCAGTGGTTCCTCTCGACTTTTCAAGGAGAGGTAGAACTCAGTAGTGTGGTCTGCAAGTGCACTCACCCCACCTCTTGCTCCCACCGCCCCACACCAGGTCCAGGCCATGCCTCCAGGGCCTTGCCCAGGCTGGGGACCTGGTAGTGCTCTCAGGGGGCCTCACTTGTGGGGAAGGGAAAGGCCACGTGCCAGGCAGGGAGCCAGAGCCCTGAACCCTCAAGCAGAAGGCCCCGGCTTCAAGCAGGAGCCTGTCTACTTGACAATGAAGACCCTGGAGCTCGGGAAGATGGCATCGGTGCTCCATGTGGCAGAGCTAGGATCAAATCCAGGTTCACCTGACTCAGGGGCTGTCTCCCCATACACCTGACGCCTCCTGCCAGTTCAGAAAGCTGCGTGTTGTAGGATCCGGCAGTTTTCTGAGCAGGCCTGGTGGGAACCGCCACGGAACTACCAAGCTTGTTTACACCCCAGGGCCTTTGCTCGGCTCTTCCCGTCTGCCTGGAGTCCTGCTCCCACAGCATCCTGTGACTGGCTGCATTTGGGATGCACCTCAAAGAGGCTTTTCCCAGCCACCCCACGGGAAATAGCCACCCTCCAGCCCCACACGTTCTCTCAGGCACGTTTTATCTTATTCACAACAGTTACCAAGATTACAGGCTATATTATGTATAGATGGTCCCCGGCTTAGGATGGGGTTATGTCCCGATAAACCCATCGTAGGTTGAAAATATGGAAATTAGCCCTGGTTGGTGTGGCTGGCTCAGTGGATTGAGTGCTGATCTGCGAATCAAAGGGTCGCCGGTTCGATTCCCAGTCGGGGCACATGCCTGGGTTGCGGGCCGGATCCCCAGTGGGGGGCACGTGAGAAACAACCACACATTGACATTTCTCTCCCTCTCTCACTTTCTCCCTCCCTTTCCCTCTGTCTAAAAATAAATAATTAATTAATTAAAAAAAAATCGAAATTAGAATATGCATTCACTACACCTAACCTACTGATCAGAGCTTATCCCTGCTTACTTTAACTTTGCTCAGAACACACATCAGCCCACAGGTGGGCAAAACCCTCTAACACAAAGCTTACTTATTAATAAAGTGTTCAATACCTCACGCAACTTATTATGCATATCACTTTCGCAGCACCATAAAGTCTATAAATCTTAAGTCAAACGATCATTAATTGGGGAGCATCTGTGCTCACTTTTTATTTAATTACTTATTTTCAGAGAGAGGGGAAGGGGAGAAGAAAGAGAAGGAGAGAAGCATCGATGTGAGAAGAAACATTGATTGGGTGCCTCTCGCACACCTTCGACTGGGGACCTCACCCACGACCCAGGCATGTGCCCTGACCGGGAATTGAACCAGCAACCTTTCGCTTTGCAGGACGACGCCCAACCCCCTGAGCCACACTGGTCAAGGCTGGGCTCATGTCTTTTTTTTTTTTTTTCGGTTTTATTTTTTTATTATGCCCTTGATAAAAAGTCCAAACAGAAGCATCCCCCCTCACCCTCCCAATAAGGGTGTTCACATATTTCTTAAGGTATATCTGCCCATTTTCTACAGTAAGCCAAACTGGCTTGTATACCCCTTAAGATATTTCTCTTTCCTCAAATATTTATATCCCAACTACAAAAATGGTGCTGCAAAGGGTATAGAAAGATAAATGAGATGTTCTTGTTCTTCTGATAGTGCAGACACTTAAGATGACTCAATAACTGTGAGCATACAAAGTGGGGGGAGTTTCCTAAGTAAGGAACGGAATGTCTGTTACCTGTAACAAGTAGCTGAATTACTTGTTGTAATTGACACCTGTAAGGACCGGGGCACATGAAACTGTGAGACTACCTGCGCCAGTTAATTGCTTCTGCTTGGTTCCAGGAGGCACATATTTCCTGCACCCTTTCTTAATAATTAAAAGCAAATGACAGGAGAACCTATCGCCTGTCTCCATTAGAATATAAGCCCCACGAGGGAAGGCCATGCCCATCTCCTTTGCTGAAATAACCGCAGGGCCTCCAACAGTGCCTAACACAAGGGCTCACAGTAACTGCGGGGACCCCAGACCCCACGGTTGTGCACCCCCTAATCCCAGGAGACTTTTCCAATCTGCAATCAAGTTCAGACTCACTCTCCTGCCATTTTGCACAACTCGGCTTATCCTTCTGGAGCAGTGGAACTTCTCACCTTCTCCACCTCTCACACGCTGGTGGTTGGTAGAGGGGCTGCACGCTGAGATTATGTGGGCTAGCTGCTGAGCCATGGGTTTTATGTACACAAGCCACTCATCGTTACCAAAATCTAAGACTTGTCCTGTTTTAGAGCTGAGAAGAGACCGAGGGTGACAAAGCTACCTGCTCCTGGGCACACTCCAGGTGTGCCTAAACTCTAGAGTTTTCCACTGTTAATACAAAGGCCTCAGTTAAATTGAGCTCTCTCTTCCCCAAAAGCTGATCGCCGAGTCTCCCCCATCACAGTGTCAGAGGTGTGCCGCATACACTTGCAGAAGGCTCCCAATAGCTGCTCCATTTCAGAAGTGACTGCCAGTGGCAAGGTCAAGACAGGGACAACCTAAGAGTAGATTCTGAAATAATTGGAACCAGGCTCTAACCTCCTCTGACAGGGAGAGAAGCCTAACACTTTCCAGGAAAAGGCATAGACACCCACACAGAGAAAGGGGCCGCAAACGGGTTGAAAGAGTAGAGAGGAACATATTCCCAGTAGACTACGCCCGGAGTAAGGAGGTCAGGCTGCAGGGGGGGAGGGCCACTACACCCCGATTCTCAAGTGGAGCACATGTGTGTGTCACACTGCCTGGCCTTCACAGCGTCTGCTTCTGCCATCACCTGGCTCCAACGCCAGCCAACTTCTGCAAGAAGACATAATCCCTGCCCCAGCCCCACTCCAGGCAGAGCTCAGAGGTTCTCCCCCTGCACTGAGCATCTGGTGCCATGATTTGTTTCTGGCTGAGTCCACCTTCTCTGTAGAGCAAGGCTGGTCTCTAACCCAGCTTCGCACATCAGGGCACTGAGCCCAGGACTCAGAAGTGCGGGAGGTGCCAACTCCAGGCATACAACGCTGCAGGCAGCGGCCCTGGGACCCAGGACTCTGGAACACGTGGTTAGAAAGGGAGACACAGAGGAGGGACCCTGGGTTCTCAGCTGGAGACAAGGGTGCTGATTCTGTTTCCAAAACAAGCAGAGATGCAGGTAGGGCAGGAAGCCTCTTATGCCATGTGCCCTCCAAAGGGAAAAAGCAATGGAGCCTGGTGGGGGCACTGCTCTGTGCCCAAAGAGATCTTGGCCAGGTACATGCACTGTGGGGGGTGGGGGAGGGGTGTTGGGAAGGGGAGGGCTACACAAGAAGTAGGTCCGAGGCAGACTACCTGGGTAAGACGGGATTACAGAGAGAAGCAGGGCTCTGCGTCTGTGGAATCTGCATAAAATACCAGGAATCTTGGCCTGGGTATGGGATCTTCCCTGAGGCTGTAGCCAGCAGGAATTGGACTCCTACCCAGATCTAGCTGAGGGAGTGGAGTTGCCCTCCAGGCACAACAGGGGAGGAATTTCTATTCCAGTAAATGCCTTTTCCTTTTAAAAAAAACTGGGGTCATTTAGGTTCCCCTTCTTTGGGCTTTTTTTTTTTTTTCCTATTTACTCAACTCCCCACTGTGTGTGCTGGGAACATACACTGGTGAGGATCCTTCACACCTGTAGAGCATTCTAAGGTTCAAACGGTGACTTCGCACACAGCCCACTGGAAGCTGATAATAACCTTTCCATTTCTCAGCTCTGGAAAGGCAAGTTCAAGGTAAGTGTCTTGCCTAGGAATCCCCAAGTCTGGCACTCAAATCCATGTCTTCTGTCTCTACTGTGACCCTCTTCTCCGGTCTAAAGGACAGAGATCCCTTCCATTGGAAGGGCAGGTGAAAAGAGAGAATGAATCCTGACCTCTCCTTCCCTGGGTTTTAGGAGGGGACAGGGCAGTAAAGTGCTGGACAAGGGGCATGGGAAGAGCTGGAGTCCACAGACGGAGGGTCCACATTCAAGTCACAGCTTGAGGAGAAGGAGGGAAGTAGACCAAGCAGAGGCGGTCACTGTGGGTGGATTACTCATCATTGTGCCCAGGGCCCAGCTCTGAGCCATGGAAACACCGAATAAATGTGTGACGAAACTGTAGTTGAAAATTAAAAGTCCCCCGTGGAGAAAGTTCTGCAGTGGTGGGACTCAGCCAAGAACAGAAGAGACACCCTTGGGACCCGGGTGAGGGTCCCTTTTGCCCACAGCAAAGTAAAGACCAGATCGGTGCTATAGGACCAGAGGGAACAAGATCAGAGATGAAACAGGGAGAGAGGACTCAGTGATGTAGGTCCTGAGTTTAGGCCCAGGGGCTTCTGCTTGAGCAGGGTTTTAAACCTAAGAGCAATGAGTAGTCAGGGATGCTTAGAGACGATCCCAGGCTCGGCTAAATGACTTAAGTATGAATGTGATTTGTAAGCTCAGAAAATTAAGCAACTTTTATTCTGACAGGCAAGGCCAAGAAGGTCTAACTTCCTTCTTTTTTGTTTTTCTTTCTTTTTAAATCTGAAGACATGTTTATTAGTTTTACAGAGAAAGAGAAACTTCGATGTGAGAGAGAAACATGGGTCTGTATGCACCCGGACCAGAGGGGACCAGGGATCTAACATGGCCTTTTGGTGCATGGGGCGGTGCTCCAACCAACTGAGCCACCGGGCCAGGGCAAGAAGTTCTAACTCCTGCAAAAGGCCCAAATGGGCATTGCCCTTGCCCGTCATTGAGTCATCTTTCTGGGGAAGAGGAAGTCCTGAGTTCTGATGTTTCGTGGTGTCGATGGGTAAATTCCCTATTGAGATCCTGAATTGTCGCAAGAAAACCTTCCTTGACTTTCAACTTTTTGTGAGGATCTGACTGCACGGTGACTGACTCCAAACAGAGCACTGAAGTGCTGCAGGGGAGGCCACCTCTACGCGCTGATCAGTCCCTCCCCAAACTTGCTGGGCCTATAATACTGTCACTCCCCACACTCTGAGGAAGAAGCCAGTCCAAGCTCCAAGGGACAGAACACCTGCTCAACAGCCTGAAACCAAAACTCTCTCGATTCTTAGCCTGTTTCTGCCTCTTCTCTTCAAGTCCCCTTCCCATACCTCCCGTGGCGAAGGGTGGAGGGGAGAGAATGAATATCCAGTTGCTCACTCCACCATTAAACTACCCCCTAGTTAGTACATTTCATGCCCTTAAAGCCTGATCTTAGAAGGAAGTAACCTTCTGGGATCAGGGTTGAGCTAGATGAGGAAAGAGCATTCCTGGCCCGATTTAAAACAGAGGACCATTGAGTTGAACGTCCCAGAGTAACCTCGGCGGCAGCTGGACCTGTTGCCAAGCCAGCCTACTGTTGCTAAATCCACGCGGCTCACGACGACTCTCAACCTGGGCTTTGCAAACTCCAGCCCTTTCTCCTTTTCACCACGTCCCCACGTGGATCGGAGGCCGATCCTTGGGGCGAGGTAGGTCCTGGGAGTCTTTCAGAGCGTGGGAACAGGAGCTCCCAGGCGGTCTCTCGGAGGCAGCCATTGTGGACCTCCTTAGACCAGACTCCAGGCAGGAGAAACCCAAGACGGGAACGAGCTTTCCTTCCCCGCCCCCTAGCCTGGCTGCAGAGTGAGGGACGCGCGCCGGGTCCCACACCTGGCTCCCCTCCTGCTCGGTTCCGCAGCGCCCGGGGCGGCCATCTTTCACACACTGGAGGCGCCAAAGCCCTAGTGCCAGAGCGCCCTCTTTGGGGCGTCCCTGGCTCTGGTGAACCTGGCCCAGGAAGCGGACGCGTGGGTCCCAGTGCGCGCGGTAGATCCTGCACGATTCTCCACCGCTCGGATCTTCACGGCGGCGCTGCCTCCCGGGGTCCCAAATCCGACCCCCACAGCAGGTTGGGCCACCTGTCCCACGGGACAAAGAGTCGGAGCGGGGGAAGAGCGCAGTAGACACACTTTCCCTTTTGGGCGCCCCCAAGCTCCATTCAGCGGTAGAGGTTTGGCGCCCTGGGACGCAATGGCTCCTAACTCCCGCCTTCAGTAGAGAAAGGTGGCTGGAGAGCTCCCAGACCCTTACCGTAGCATCTTCCCCCGCGTAGTGCCCGATGACCCGGTGGCCACCCGGGTGCCGGCTGGACCACTTGGTGATGTTGTAGACCTTGCGGTCGATGACGAGCCACTTGTCGGTGCGCAGGTTGTGCTTCTGGATCTCCTCCCAGCGGAAGGTGGGAATTGGCGCCTCACGCTCAGTGGCCCCCTCGCCCTGGTTCCCCCCCTTCCCCATGCTGCCTATCGACCGGGATCCCCCGTGTATTGCAGCCAACCGGCGCTGGTGGCCCAAGTGTGCGCCCGGCGCTCCTCGCCTTCGGCTTTTGTCTTCTACTCCTCCTCCCACCGCGCCCCCTCCCCCAACCTCCTCGACTTTGCTTGGGAGTGTGTTGCCAAATATCCCTCGGAATATCCCTGGCTTCCCAGTAACCCCAAGCAGTCCCCTTCCTCCGCCCAGCCCTCTGCCCACCAGCCCGCGGTGGACTTTTGCCACCAGTAAAAACTCTCGGGTGCTCAGAGCCTCGACGCCTCCTCTGCCCGCCCCTCTGGCTCCCCCCACCCCGGGCTCCGCATCCTCCCGCGTTCCCCTCCGCCCGGGTTTCCACAGTGATCAGCAGAGCGCCTGCACCAATCCGGGCGCGTCGCCCCGCCTGCCATTGGCCCAGGAGGATCTTTCGAAGGCCAGCGGGCTGGAGCAGCGGTCCCTGGCTCCCCCGCCCGCCCGGCAGCGCCGAGTCGAGCCCTGCTGCAAGGCCGGCTACGTGTCCGACCTTCTCCCTCCCCCAGCTCCCGCCCGGGGCTCAGGAGGAGATCCCAGAGGAGCCCGGTGGGCAAGCGAGCGGAGGCGGCAGCCAGGCTCCGCGCGCTCCGGAGCGCGTGCGCGCACGTCCCGCGCTCCCTGGGTTTGCACCTGATGCCGCACAAAGGGCTCGGGCAGGCGGGTTGGTGGCGCGGAGGCTCCAGGCTGGCAAACAGCACTTACGCACTGTCTTGGCTAGGCGACGCTCTCACCAGCGCGCCGGAATCGGAACTCCAGTATCTCCACATTGTCTGCGCTTTGCACATTGGCGCCTTCTTGCACCCTTCCTGAAGGAATAAGCCGCCCTTGGGCCCGTCCTGGGCCCCTGAACCCAGTAATCAGACGATCTTAGAGAAGAATCACGGAACCTTTCTTTGCTTTGCTTCCTTGTGCTAAGCACCATGGTCGGGAAGGAGGAAGCTCCGTTGTAGGGGCAGAGGGGGCGCGACTGTGAACAGGACACGGTCCTTGCTTTGGGCTCAGGAAGCTCACAGCCTACTTGGGAGACGAACATGGAAGCATTACAGGACCACACACGATTAACTGGGCAGTGTTGTACAGGCTCCAGGAAATAAAGATGGGGGTGTTAAAAGGGTAGGTGGAGGGACAGGCCCCCAGACCTTAGCTGGTTGGAGCTGCTTAGATCAGCGCCCAGAGGAAAGGGCTGGCAAGGAGCCCTAGGGGCAGAGGCTGGCTGAGGACAAGTGGGAAGTAAGGACGAGCAGAGTGGGGTGGGGGGTAGGATCGAGTGAGGAAGGCCTTGGGAATCAGAAGTTAATAAGGGACCCTCAGATTTCAGTAGGATGATTTCTAGGTCCCTGAGAGGTGGCACTCTCTCCTTGTCAGTGTCTCGTTCCAACCCTGAGAGGTGAATAAACCCTGTTTTGTTTTATGTAAACATGGAGACAGGTTTAGGACAGATGAAATGGCCAAATGCACCAGGGACAGCTGGGCCTGTTCAGACCTCACACAGCCTCTCTCCTAATGTAGGCAGTGGAAAGAAACCATTGTGGAAACTTTGCTGGGGAGCGACCGGATGCAGGGGTTGTGGAGAGAAGCTCGCTCTGGCCAAATGGTGGGGACAGGGCAGTGAGGGGGCCACACCAGTCCCTTCATGCCATTCCCACAGCAGTGAGCCTGCTCTGTAGCACTGCCGTATCATGCTGGTATCCGTTCCAGCGTCCTTCCTTCGTGCCGCAAACTCCAGGCAGGAAGGGAGCAAGGCCTCTGGTTTTGAAGAGTGGGGATAGATATCTAAACAAAAACCCTCGCTCACGAGCTAAGAGAGGATGAAGCGAGCACTAGGGGCACTGACTTTTATGCCTGTTACGGGTTTACTGAAATAGAACCCAAGATTGTGATTTTTTTCAAAAGGGGGTTAACACAATACATAGACGACGTTAATGAAAAAAATGTCAAGGCCTTGGAGCTCAGAGGAAGAAGCGCTCTCTGAAAGAGGGACCCAGGGAATGGCACGTGGACAGGGGCTGGCGGGTGGAGAACATGGACATGGCATGGGAGAAGGAAGGCACTGGGCCCTGACAGGCAGCGAGGGTGTGTGGGGTGAACGAAAAGTGTGGACTGGCCAGGGCGCGGGGTTCCCAGCAGATCCTAGCATAGTACTACCCCAAGTAGGCCCTGGGAAACACTTGCTGACGGCCCGCATGAATGAGCGAATAAAAGAACAGCGAGAAATGGTTCTGGTTAGGGTTCTGGTGAGACCTGCCATGAGCAGGGTTCCAATTGGGGAAAGCCTCGCATGTTTTGGTAAGGATGGAGGATTTTATCCTGGAGAAGGTAGGAAAATGCATAAAGCAGGAATGTGCTATGACCAGATCTATGGTGGAGAAAGAGATCTTGGGAGGCAACCTGGGGCTGGGATGGGGTCTAGGGGCGAGACCCTCAAAAGAGCAAGATCAGTTTGGGGCCATTGCAACACTCCAGGCAAGAGAGGAAGAGGGGGCCTGACCTAAGAGAACTTTAGGAGGCTGCAGCCCACAGCAGACACTACTGCTTTGCCCCCATCTGCTCTCCTCCTGCTCTATTATTTCTTGCTCTCACTACTTGGATGGGCTGATAAAACTGTTCCTCTAGAGAAAACCCCATAGTGTTCACCTGACCCCAGAGTCATTAGGAAAAGAGGTGATCTCAGAGGGGGACAAGATTCCCATGGCTTCCTCCTGCCCCTCAGAATCCCTGCCCACTGCCTCCAGCAGTACCAAGGGCTGCAGCTTCCTGGGGCACTTGCCAGGAATTCATTCGTTGCCATCATTGCACTTTATCAGCATCTAAAGAGACCCGCCTGCATGGCTTGGAGCCAGTGTTCTCTTAGCCAAGTGGGTGAAAGGCTGGGCAGAAGTGGAAAGACAGGGCCTGGAGGCAGAGAGCCCATGCCACCAGTCTGCAAAGATCAGGTGAGGGGGGGCTTCCCATCTTACCCTCGCAAGGAGTCTCTGATGTCTGCTGGTAGATGGGCAGGGTCGCAGAAGGTCATCAGAGGGAGAGAGAGTGTGAAAGTGAAAGACGCCTAAAGAGGGAACATGATTCAGACACAGGGCGCTGCACAGGCAGGGAACCAGTGGGCCGAAGCAAGCTGCTCTTCCTTTCCTTGGTTAGTGACTATGACCGAGTTACCCCTAGTCTTTAAGAAAAAAATCTTCAAAGTCAACATTTTCTCAAGTCATGGCCCCTAGCTTTCATAATCTATTCATTGCCAAATTTTGTGAGTGAATGAGTAGTCAACCCTGTCTGGGTCTGCTTTCCATCCCCCATTCGTTTCTTTGACCATCACAGTCTCTAATTCTGACAGGTTAGGTGAGCAAAGAACTCGAATAATGAAAAATGCCTGGTACATAAGAAGGATTATTCTTCCAGTGTGGCCGGGAGATGCCAAAAAGCTGGACACCCCTGCTAGACCCTCTCCCATCGAGCCCTCTAGAACCCTCTCTGGAAGGTCATTAGCAAGCTCAAAACCCTTAGAGGCATCTGGCAAGCCAACCTCCCCTCTTGCAATTTCATGCTTCCTTGCTTCTTTAACCCCACAGAACCTGATTCGACTGTCGGGAAACCCCCTTTGTGTTGCCTCCATTTGTTCCTTCTTCCTCCTCCCCCTGAACGTTCTTGCCCTTGGCTCACTCAGTATTTTCTCCTTGAGGGACCACAGTTGGGATAACTCTGCATTTTGAATCTACATCCACTTACCTCTTACTTGTGCAAAGCTGAATGTCCCACTAGCACCTCAAACTCAGTGTCACCTCCCCGAGTCTATGGACAGGTCTCAGCAGGTGTGTTCTTTGAGTCCATCCAGGTCTAACTTTCACCATTTTGGGTACCAATCTGAATTTGTCATCTTCCCTTCCAAAAATCAGCCCTTCCTGTGAACTTCATTTTTATTAATGGCACCACTCTTTTTTTTAACATTTTTAAAAAACCCCACCAAACTTTTATTGATTGGTTTTAGAGAGACAGAGAAAGGGGGAGAGAGAAACAGCAATTTTTGTTATCCTACTCATTCATGCATTTATCGGTTGATTCTTGTATGGAACGCCAAACTTGGTGTATTAGGACGATGCTTTAAGCAACTGAGCTACAAGGCACCACTCTTCTTTCTTAAACTCAGTCTCAGAATTTCAGAATGTCTTGTATTTCTCTTCTCGTTTCCCACCCTTGCAAAAAAGTTGTTGTGTTCAACAGATTTGACTTCTGACAGCATTTCCCATCTCCTTTTATTCCATGCTGCCACTACTGCCCTGGTTCGGGGTCCTAACACTCAGCCATTGCAGTCGCTGCCGCGATGCCATTTTGCTGAGCCCAGCTCCTATTGGACTTCTCCTGCCCATGGTTCCTCGTTGCCTAGTGAACTAAGCATGGAGGGGGTGGGGAGGAAGGAAAGCATGTTAACATTGATAATGTTCCCTGAAGATATTGGCCTTGCCCAAAGCTCCAACCCAAATGGCTAAAAATACAGAGGATGTCATCAGAGAGGGTGCTGGGGGGAAATTACCTTATTTTTGTACAAAATCATGGCAGGAACACCCCATGTATTTCTGATCATGAAGTCAACTAATGACTAGGGAGATGTATGTCTTACTGCAAAAAGATGCCTCTCGTGAGTCTGCAGCCTAAAAGGGGAATAAGAAATGATGAAGGATGAGAGCTAAGGGGAAATCAGATGATCAGACGTGCGTAGTTGATCCTGGAATACCTCAAGGGGAGCCTCCTTAAGACCTGAAGAGGAGAAATAACCATACCTATAAAAAGAAAGCTGACTATCTAGCAGGGAACCAGTGTAAGAATGACTGGCTGATGCCCACTGTAGAATACTTGGGGAACCCAGTCTGGGGGGATGTGGCTAATCTTTTTTTTTGTTTTAATAGGTGAGAGTTTATTTAGAAAGTCTCAGAGGTAGACGAAGTGGGCTTTAGGAAACAAGTTACAGAGGCAAAAGAAGGGTCCTTGGAGCTTAGGAGAAAGGAAGGTAAAGGTAGCACGCCAGGAGGTAACACTGAGCAGGGAAGAGAGATGCAGGGGTGTGCTCCTGGGGTGGTGTGTCTGATCTTTGATAATTATGTCGTATAAAGTTGTCATGCACATTTACAGTGTGTCCCTCTGTGTCCCAGCCAGGGAAGAACAATGGCCTGATGGGCCATGAGCCAGCCCCCACAGAATACGGGTATTAGAAAGCCTGGATTCTAAAACCAGCCCTGTCCCTTCTTAGCTATGTGACCTTCCTTGACCAAGGTCACTTTATCTCGCTGAGCCTCAGCCTTCTCATCTGTAAAATGGAGGTAATGCCTACCTTACAGGATTATAAACACAAAAATCAGACGAAAGCAATAAAAATAAAAAACACTTGACAGTTTATGAAGTACTGTACCCAATACAAGGGATCTATAATTATTGCTGTTGTTATTATATCAGCAGTGCCAGGTCTTTGGTGCCACTGCCGATGCTTGGGGTTTTTTGGCTGTCAGCTCTGATAATTCACATTTCTCTCTCTCTTTTTTTAAAGGTTATATTTATTAAGGGAGGGAGAAAGAGGGAAAGAAGCATCGATGGGCTGCCTCTCGCGCGCCCCCAGCTGGGGACCTGGCCCACAGCCCAGGCACGCGCCCTGACGGGGAATCAAGCCGGCCACCCTTCCGTTTGCAGGACGACGCCCAGCCCATTGAGCCAGGCTGGTCAGGGCAGTAAGTGATATTTCCTGAGCATTTACTATGCACCAAGTAAACACTGCGTTTAATCTTTTTAATCCATTATCTGTTTTCAGCCTCTAACAATCATACAGAGACCACTAAGGACACTACAGCTCAGAGAGGCTGAGTAGTCCGCTCAAGGTCCCACAGTTTATAAGCAGAGAGGGAAGTTCTCTGACTCTGTAGCCCATGCCCTCTCCACCAGACTGCACTGCCTTGATGATAACAGCGTCTGCATGATAAATGGGGAAATCTAAAGCCATTCATTCGTTCATGACACAGCTACCTGTTGAGTGTCCACTCATGCCAGGCTCAGAGTGGACAAGGCAGGCAGTGTCCACTGGGAGGAAGAGCTGCCCTGCAGATCTTCCATTCTGCTTTCAAGTTTTCTAAGTTCAAGGGCATATGCTCAGTTCCTAATGTCACCAACAACATGGCTAAGGCCCCGGGAGATGAAGGACTTGATCAAGGCTGCATAACAAATTAGTGGCAGAACAAAAACTAGAAATTCAGGTTCTCTGAGTTAAAGGTCAATGCTCTTTCATCTGTGATCTAGTTATTGGCAACGGCCAAGACAATTACAGATGGCAGGACCTGATCCAACACCACAAAACGCACCTGCACTTGAGCGCAGCATTTATGGCGCCTAAGGATTCCAAAGAGTCTCCGAGCCTGGACGGAAGTTTCCTCCTGCCCCGACCCTTTGTTGTGCCTGGGTGTCCTCCCCTCACCTTGGAGGGGCCCAGGGTTAGGAGGCTCCGGTATACTTGGTCAGGGACTTGCGGGGCCTTTCCTGGCTAGTCTCCAGCCCACTGGCCCTCACCCTTTGGTTTGCCACGCAGCTGGCTCTCACTGCTGGTGCTCAGACATGGGGGGATTTAAAGGAGGGAAGTTACTAAGAAGCAGACATGACCTTATTGTCCTGTCGTACAGTTGGGAAATCAAAGTTTAGTGAAGTTATGTAATTGGCAAAACGAATTTGGCTTTTGGTTCGAGTTCCAAAGTACAGACTCTTTCCAAACGAGCATCACTGCAGGCAATTCATTTAACCCTTCTGATGCTCAGGGGTCCCATTTGTAAAAGAGAAACATACACACCCTGCTTACCTCAAAGGGCGGTTGTTATAATTACCTGATTTAATGAGGAGAAAAACACTTTCAGATTGTTATAAATGCAGGCTAAATAATGCAGATGCCCATTTACAGAGATGACATCGACACACGTCTAGAAGGTCAGAGGCCATGCAGCGTCTAATCAAATCACCTGATTTGCTGCCTGATTGCACCATGGGCGGTGGCTGGGTCGATGTCTTCTGCTACCTATCCCAGGTCTCCGGGAGCTGGCAGAGCTGGGCAGGAACGTTGCCGCTGAGCTCCGATGGTTCTCCTGCCATGTCCACTGTTGGGCACGTGGAGTCCGGTTTGTGCAGGACCAACTTTGCGAGGCTGGGGGGGAGGGTGGAGGCAGCACTGTCAGGAAGGGGAGCCACAGGCGGCCATAGGGGCAGAGCTGAACACGCAGCAGGAGTGCGGCCACCGACCTTGAGCAGGAGTCCGGCTGGCCTACACAGCCCAGGGTGCAGCCAAGCTGCCTCAGGGCACAGGAATGCTGTTACCAGCAGTGGAGGAGGGCCGGCTGACTAACTGGCCTTACCTTTAAGACAGGGAAACTGAAACCCAGACATTGGCTTGTCCAGAAATCACTCAGAAGTTAGGAACCCAAGATTAACTAAAAATCCTGGATACGACAGAGAAGTATCACTACAAAGCAGCAGCCACCAGTCGTGTCAGCTATGCAAAGGCTGCTCAGACCTTGGATGACCTTGGAGCAGCATCCCTTATCCATTGCCTGTGGGTCCCACCCCTGGGGGTGGTGACATTCTGCCCTGGTACTGCCATTTAATGTCCTTAGCCATTTCTGCCTGGAAGCCAGGCAAAGCAGGGGACAACCAGAAGACTGGTGTACTGTAAGAACACCAAACGGGCATAAATAGGCCCGAGTTCATTGTCTTCTCTTTGCACCTCTCTCCTTTCTTTCCTTTTTTTTTTTAATCCTCACCCGAGAACATTTTTTCCATTGCTTTTAGAGAGAAAGGGGGAGAGAGAGGGAGAGAACATGGATGTGAGAGAGAAACATCTACCACATGCCTCCCAGAGTGCCCTGACCAGGTATGTGCCCTGACTGGGAATCAAACCTGCAGCCTTTCAGTTTACGACATGACGCTCTAACCAACTGAGCCATGCCAGCTAGGGCACTCCTTTCTCATAAAGAAAATGGTTTTGAGCAGATAATCTTTAAATTCCGTTCTAACCTGTGATTCCACTTTCTCCAAGAGCGACAGGTTACTTCAAGTTAAGGCATCACACCCCTGTTTCTGGGCGGCCAAGCAGAGGGGCTGTCAGGGCAGTTTGAGCAGGGGCCAGCTCCTCCCAGGAGCTGGCAGCTGGGAAGAATTGCCCACCAGGTTTCAGAGTCATCTGGGAGCCCTGTCTGGACTGGTATCAGCAGACTGGCAACGACTAAGGGCCTCATTCATGCCCATAGGAGAGGTCCGCCCTGAAGCAAAAGAGGCTGCCAGCCTGGCCTTACCTCTCCCTACATCCTGTCCTTGGCCCTGACACCGGGTGTGACTCAGGAAGAGGCTCTCTCATCCTTGTTTGCCATTGCTATGAGCGCCCAGGTTCAAACATCTACCCTCTCATACCCTCAAAGAGATCCCATGGGTCTTCCAGCTGAACCCTACCTCTAATTGTCCCTGAAGTGTGTTTCCTTTCCCCTCTCTGCCCCCTGAAAGGCATTTACCGAGCCTAGCAATCTTTGTCTTTCTGCCAGGGTTCTAGCATGTGAGACCCTGTGTGACCTGACACCAACCTAACTTTCCTGGCTCATTTCTCCCATCTGGTTGGTTGCCCCGCCGGCAGCCATGCTGAAGTGCTCAGTGTTCCCCACCACGGCCATGACATCCCAATCCTCCTGGCTTTTGATCTAAGCTCATCTCCTGACCAGAGGACCCTTCCCCACTTTGTCCGCCTGCAACTCCTACTCAACCTTAAGTTTCCATTTTCAAGTCGCTGCCACTGTGGCAACGTCAGATGTTCCCTGCTCTGTGCTCCCAAAGCACTTCACATATATGAATATGTATATAGCATTAAGATGATTTAAACATCTGCCTCCATCACCAGGCCTGTAGGCTTCTGTGGGAAGAGCCTGACTCAGAGACACTTGCGAAAACCCCAGGAAGAGCTTTGAGGAAAAGATTAGTCTTGGGTGGGGGGGCACACCAGACCATTGGGGCATCCTGCCTGTGACCCCATTGCTGGGCTGAGAAGCCAGGTCCTCTCCAGAAGTGAGTGTGCGGTAGTGCGAAGCCACGCCCTGGAACTGGAAGACCTTCCAGGAGCCAGGCTTTGATGACCCTGAGGCTATGTCAGCCTGGACTAAGAGACCTTTGAGCTCCATCCACCTGTTAGCTCAACCAAACAACCAGGTTATTTTTCTTTCTTTAATCCTGAGGTCAAAGACCTTTCATGTTGCACGTGTGAGGGAATCGAACCAGCGACACCTTGGTTTGCACGCTGGCACTCAAACTATCAGTGACAAAGGACCAGCTTAAAAAAAAATCCTACCCATCATGGATTGATACTTTTGTAAAATACAGTGAAGATGAATCAGAAAACTGAACCCAAAAACAAACAAATAAACAAAAAAACAGTATCCAAGACCAGAGGCTTTTTGTTTTTTTAAAAGATTTATTTATTTGTAGAGAGAGGGGAAGGGGGAGAGGGAAAGAGAGAAACATCAATGTGTGGTTGCCTCTCATGCGTCCCCAACAGGGGATCTGGCCTGCAACCGAGGCATGTGTCCTGACTGGGAATCGAACCAGCGACACCTTGGTCTGCAGGCCGGCACTCAATCCACAGAGCCTCACCAGCCAGGGCCAGAGTTTTTATTACTAGAGTTAGTAGGCATACAATTTCTCCTTCAATTTGCTATAAACACTTCTAAATGCTTACTCTTGATTCCTGTGCTTATCTCAGCACGGACAGGTAACAAACAATTCGTGCCCAGGTGCTGCTATGAGGCCTGCGCTTTGAGTAGGACTGGGCTATGCTGCTGAGACCAGGGTGTGGTCCTGGCTCCCAGAGGTGTAGGCACTGCTGGGGAGGCTCTGAAGGAAATAGGCCTTGGAACCCCTCACTCTGTGATCTGCTTCACTTTCAAACCTCTCAGTCCCAGGACTCTCATCTGTGAAATGGACTGTTATTAGAAGAGTAAGGTGACTTTACATTGTCTAGTGAAGACCAGCTGAGTCTGAGCTGGGATTTGGCTGTGGCTGTGATCTGTAGTTGCTAAAAGGGCTCTTCAGTTCTCAGTGGAGTAAGCACTGGCCTGCAAACCAAAAGGTCGCCGGTTCGGTTCCCAGTCAGGCCAGGTCCCCAGTTGGGGGTATGTGGGAGGCAATTGATCGACATCTCTCACACTGATGTTTCTCTCCCTCTCTTTTTCCCTCCCTTCCCCTCTCTCTAAAATAAATAAATAAAATATTTAATTTAAAAAACTTCCTCTTTCTAAATATAAACACAGATGTGCATACAGTACATAAACAGCCATCTGGAGCATGAAAATTCTAAGAGGGGTTACGATTTGGGGATAAATGTCTAAAATGGCTTCTTAGGGGTAGAGTAATGAAAGGAAGGTTTGGTGGTGGGCTCCTGACTGAAGAAAATATGTGGAGTGGGCTGTTGCCTCCTGACTTAAATGAAAATGATGCTGAGTTGAATTCTGAAGGTGAAGACGCATTAGAGAACTCTGGACTTAACTTAAAGGAAGATAAAGAAGATGGAACCATTACAGAAACAGAGATCTAAGATCTCCCTACAAATGGATCAAAGACTGAAGCAAAGGCCAATGTAAATGTATAGGAAGAGTGCCCTTCTGGAATTAAATTTCAAGAATTGCATAAAAAACACTCTGAACAGAGAGCCTCAACTTCAAGATTCAAAAGGAAAAGAAGAAAATGCTCCAGGAAGGGTAAATTGAAAAATAAAGAAGGATCTCAGAGCTGACAGTCCTCAAGTAAAACCCAGTGGAAGAAACTTAGTATTTTGGAGTCAATGACAGGTTTGAACCCCCTGTTAAAAAGGAAAAAAAAAACAACCCAAAAACAGAAGCCTGGCTTTGAAAAGAGCATAGACCAGGCTATGGGAAGGGTTGCATATGGAGAAGGCTGAGGACTTCAGCAACTGGCCAGCTACCAGAGAGCTTAGTGTAAAAACTGCCAAAGGGATTGCCTGCCATGACTTCGTAAAAGCCAAAAAGGAAGCTGAAAATTCACAGGTTGCTCGAAAAAAGAGACTTGCATAGGGATCTGAAGCAAAGAAGAGATGAGAAACCCAAAGCAACATGGGATATATGTAACTTGCCGGGGTTCTTCAAGACATAGTGTCTTTTCTCAAGTTTTTATTGGAGTCTTCAATTGCTCTAGTGACCGAAAAGACATTCCTGTTTATGTTAAATATGTTGGGAAATTGATAGAACTAGGAAAAAATAAGCATGAAATTTGGATGTTGACTGACTAAAGTTATCAAAACTTTAAAAAAAGATTTTATTTATTTTTAGAGAGAGGGGAAAGGGAGGAGAAGGTGAGGCAGGGAAACATCGATGTGGGAGAGAAACGTCGATCAGTTGCCTCTTGCATGCCCCCAACCAGGGACCGGGCCCCGCAGACCAAAAGGTCGCAGGTTCGATTCCTGGCCAGGGCACACAGCTGGGTTGCGGGCCCTTATCCCGAACGGTGATGAGGTGACAGTGACGGAGGTTAAGATCAATGCCCTCTTTAAAGCACCTGGTGTAAATGGTGAACCTTTCTCGCCAGGCTTATTTGCGAAGGCTCTGGCCATTGTCAACATGGGGTGCCTCATCTGCAATATAGGGGTTGGTGGACCTGCCCCCTGGGGAGTTGGTGTTGTACCCCCTCCACCCCTGCTGCCCCAGCAGAGGAGGAGAAAGTGGAAGTGATAGGGGAACTCAAGTGGTAAAGATTTTAGCCTTAGTCGATAGGCTAAAGTGGCTGAAGTGGTTAAAGCTGTCACTCAAGAGTTAAAGATTTTAGCCTTAGTTGATAGGCTTAAGTGACTAATGCAGGTGGAGGGCTGCTATTCCAGGAACTGGAATGCATGAACACGTGACTCCAGAAGGCGGACAAGCAAGTCAACTTTTGTGCCCCAGGGGTCTGCAAGCCATGGAGACAGTATTTGAGCCACTGTGTCCCAGGGACGGAACACACCTAGGATGCAGATAAAGAATTGTTGATCAACAGCTAAAGAAGTACTAGGAAAATTGCCCTGATGGCAACTCTTACCCAATTAACCTTTTTTTCTAAACCCCTTACCCACCCTTTCTTCTCTTTATAAAAAGATCAGCTTGAAAGGAGGTGTTAAGACAGTTTTTTGGGTACATAACCTGCCATCCTCTCAGGTCACCGGCCATCTAAATAAGGCGCCCACAAAGATTTGATCCTTGTCTCTACTTAGTGGTTCTGGTAGTGACAGGCAGCATGCTCCGACTTTCCCGGTTTCAGGAGAATCCGAGGAGTCTGGCGATGACATGGGCGTGGTCTTTTTGACTAAACCTGTTTTGTAACACATTCAGTAAAAAGATGAACTAAAAAAACAGATAAAATAAATTATACGATGATTCTTAGAAGAGAAAATGGTATAACTATATCAGAATGTTAGAACTCAAGACAATATAGCTTTGAAACTTCTTTAAAAAAAACTTTGGGCACACTGACCCAGAAGGCCTGAAGTCCTACCATTATGCAGATAGATGCAAAAAGCCAGGGAAATTCTCTTATACCCCACATCCAAGTTGCTTTACTAGTAATAGCAAACCCCAAACTCCTGAGCACGATGCACATCGCCAGAGCCTTCGGCCCCTCCTACACTCGCTAGTCTTCAGCACCAAGCTGGTCTCTTTCAAAGTCCTGATCTGTCCACATGTCACTCCTTGGCACACTGTCATCTCCAAGCTGCCTTAAGAAGCTGCCAGCTCACCCCAGGCACTGCAAGGCGGTTTATGAAGAGAGTTAATCGGTGCAGGCTGCAGTTAGCCCCTGCCCTTGTACAGCATGAGGCTGTTCGGACTATTAGCCGAATGGGGAGCTCCTCCTTTCTCACCCCAGTGTCCAGCCCCGCCGTGAGCTTGTCTGTAGCAGCAGCACATCCAAACTGCCCCCCAGGAGCCTCCTTCTTCTCTCAGCTCCCCTCTTGCCCTTCCCCATTCAGCTTGAGTAGTCGAAACATATACGTTGGGTCCTGTCACTCCCCTGCAGAAAATCTTTCCCAGTGTACTTAGCATAGTCCAAATTTCAAGACTGTTTTCTGGTTTTGAAAAGTCAAGTTCTTTCCTGTTTCATGGCCTTGGCCCAAACTGCTTGCTGGTTTTGCTGAAAATGTTCCTGCTCTGCCCCTGCCTAGGTCTGGCTCAAAAGCCATACCTCAGAGTTTTCCCTGACCACCCTCCACCAGCACGACCACCTCTCATTCTCTACCACCCTGTTTTATTTTCTTATTTCCTTCATAGCAGTCGTCACACTTTGTTTACTGGCTTATTGTCTTCCTCCCCATTAGACTTAAAACTTCCTGAGAGCAGGGACCAGATCCATTTGCCCAGTACTCCACCCTTAGCCACCTGTGGGCACTTACTTGTTGAATGAGTGAATAATGTACATGTACATGGTCAAAACTGGTGACTGCCTCCCACTGGTCCTCCCACCCCACACTCGAGGCCCAGCACTGCTTTTAAGGGTCCACATGGGCAGGTGACATGAGGGGCTGACACCAGGGAGGGTGCTGCCCAATATTCCCCAGAGTACAGGCTCCGAGTGACCCTGGGGGCCTTCACATTTTTGATCATCCACAAAAGTATTGGTAATTAATCAGGGGGGTAAGTTTCAAACTCATCCCTCCTCCCCGGGAGACCTGCTCAGTAAGCTTGTAGGAAGGGTGGTTCCTCTGTCTGTCTGCCCCTGTGACTATGTCCCGGCTGGACAGGACAGAAGAGGAGGCTCGGTCAGCACTGCTACAGTCCCAGCCACGTCAGCAACACGCACGCGCTGCAAGTGTCCTCTACGTGTCAAGATACTGTCATGACTTCTACCCAGTTTCCATGCAAACGATCCCCTGACCAGATTCCACCATGCTCGAGCATTCTGTTATTAGCAACACCAGTGGTTCTCTGTTTTCAAGGAATTTTTTATGTCTTCGATCTCCCTGATTCAGCCAACCTAATGCTATAATCAGCCAACCTACTCATCTCTACTCTGCTCTGGGGGAGGAAATAGAAAGCATGTCAAATAGCTAGCATTTAGAACTGCACTGGGTGCTTTCCACATATTACCTCATGGGTGAGACACTTCCTGGGTGGTAGGTTCTGTCATTTCCATTTTACATCAGAGATAATAAGCAATGTGCCCCCAAACCACAAAGGTATTCACTGAAAAGCCATTAAGAGTTCTTTGTCAGGACAGATTGTGTTCTTAAGTTGTGAGGGTACGTGATGAGAGATTTGTATTTGGATTAAATTTGGACATCCTATCTAATCCATGATCAAGTCAGATTTCACTAGAGAGGATGCAGTGTTAATAAAGTCAAACACATCTGTTTATCAGCCAGCAAATGCATGTTGGGAGGTCTTGGCAGGGGTGAAATGAGATCAGAGGAATTTACGTGGTCTGGAATGAAAGCTCCACTGGATGAAATGCCAGGTGGCTTGAGTTCGGGCCAGCCCCTTCACCTCCCTGAGCCTAAGTGTCCCCAGTAAGAAAACTAAGAGGTAGAATTAGCTATCACTTACAGAGTCCCTCCTAGCTCAGGTGTTCTGCGACTGACAGGTATTATCAGACTTCCTGGTTCCAAGCCACGAAAACTCGAGGTCCCTATTGCCCCAGATTTTATTGACTCCTACCCATCCTTGTTTCCCCCATCCTGCTTCATGTTACAGGTGCTTCCCAGCTGGTCTCGCCTTCAGTCTCCATTAGTTCTGGTCCAGCCTGTGGATGTTACTACACTGGTGCTGAGGCCACAAAACGGGTCTCTCTCTTAGTGATACCCCAAAGCTGTATCCCCAGCCTGCAAGCCCTCCGAGGGCTGGTGGCAGTCCAGCCTCTTTGCCTTTTGTTTGTTTGTTTGGATAGGAACATGTGGCTGAATGTTTATTTATTATTTTTTAAAAATTTTGTTGTTTATGCTATTAGAGTTGGCCCAATTTTCCCCCTTGCCCTCCCCCTCCACCTAGCCCTCCCCTCAGCCTCTTTGCCTCTTAACTAATCCTGTGCACGCATAACTTTTTGTGGCCTCTTTCCTCTGCCAGAAAATACAGAATGTGGAGAAGGTCCTCCTGAAAATTCTTTTCAGATGGAAAATGCCCTAACTTTGGCATAGCCAGGCTGACTTGTCTGCAGCCTCTGGTGGTTCACAGCCCCCGCCTGTCTACTCACTATTCTGTCCGGACACCTCAGTCACTGAAGGTCTGGCTGACGGAGAGAGTGGGAGGGCCTACCGCCAAGATCTGTCCCAGCTCTGTGACACTGGGAATGGTGTCTTACTCCCTCAGGCCTTCACCTGCAAAAATGGGAAAGTTATTCTTTCCTGCCTCCCTTACAGGTTTGTTGAGGAAATCAAATGAAGGGATTACTCCAAAAGGAATCCTTCCTTCCTTCCTTCCTTCCTTCCTTCTTTCCTTCCTTCCTTCCTACCTTCCTTCCTCAAATAACAATACTATGTGCCAGGCACTTTCCTGGGCATTGGATATATTGTAGTAAATCAGACAGACTTGGTTCTTGCCCCCAGGGAAGCTCTTACAGTGTAGACCAGCGCTATCTAAGCACATTTTCTAGGATGATGGAAATATAGTAGCTGCTAATCACATGTGGCTACTGAGCACCTGACACATATGTGGATGATACACGGATGCTATAATAAATAATAAATTCCTAACTGGGTGGGTCATGATGGATCATCACACCCCAGACCTATAACTTCTTCTTTTTAAAAAATTTTTATTTATTGCTTTTTAGAGAGAAAGAGAAAGAGAGAGAGAGGGAGATGCATCTATTTGTTGCTCCATTTATTTATGCATTGGTTGCTTCTTGTATGTGCCCTGACCAGAGATCGAACCTATGCTCTAACCAACTGAGCTACCCAGCCAGGGCTATAACTTCTTTAGTGGAAGGTTTTTAAATCAATCCTGGCTGATGTTCTTATGCATCTAGGTTAACACACCTTTGAACTGCCAGAAGTAATACCCCTGGAAGGCCTGGCCACCTTCAAGAGAGCATATAATCTTAACTATCCTATAATTTGATCTCTGGCTTGCTTCCTTCCACCTTCATGTAATCTTCCTTGAGTTTCCTCCATAATTTCAAATGCATAAAAGAAACGGCAAAACTGTCATTCTCCAAAGCATTTGAGATCTTACTTCCTAGCAATTGTCATCGGTTTGGCTCAGATAAAGGTTTTAAAAAAATTTTTATTGATTGATTTGTGGGGGCAGGGAGAGAACCATTGATTTCTTGTTGTACTCATTTATGCATTATTCGTTGGTTCTTGTATGTGTCCTGACCAGGGATCGAGCCCGCAACCTTGGGGTATCGGGAGGTTGTACTAACCAACTGAACTACCCAGCCAGGGCTGGCTTGGATAAATTCTTTTAAAAATTCTCTGCAGGTTTGGATGTTTCTTACATCAGCACGCAACTCATATGACTGAGGATCTGAATCTTTAATTGTATTAAATTTTTACTAATTTAAATTTTAAAAACCCACATGGGGCTGTGGCTACTGTATTGAATGGTATAAGTCTAGACATCTGTGATTAGGAAGGCATCAGAATTAAATTTATGATTCCTCAAAAAATTAAACACAGAATTACCATATAACCCAGCAACTCACTCTAGGTATATGCTCCAAAGAAAAATAGGTATTTGAGCAGATGCTTGTATGTGAATGTTCATAGCAGTAAAAGGTGGAAACAGCTCAAGTGTCCATGAGGGGATAACAGAATGCAGTAGCTCATAAAATGGGATCTTATTCAGCAACGAAGACCTGTTTGCTGGAGTTTCTTCCCCTGAATATTCTTCAGCCTGGGGAGTCCTCTGAAAATCAGTGACTCTCTTCTCAGCTCACTTCCTGCTGGCCCCATGGAGGAAAAAGTAAGCATGGTCTTGGAATCGACTCGAGTGGATGTCCGGGTTGCTGGTGCATGTGGCTGCCTTGAGGGAGAGGCTGTTTCCAGGCAGAGAAGCAGCAGAGCCGGAGGAGAGCACGAGCTTGGTTTAACGCATTAGCCTTGAGGGTCCTGTGCACCTTCCCAATGATCGCAGCATTGCCCTGTGCTCTGTGCAGATGGTCAGCAGGAGCTAAGGCCCAGAAAGGTGGTGGAGGTGCCAGACAGCAGTGACTGGCAACATGCCAGATGAGGGCAATGGTGGCCCTGCCATTTGGGTAGGGTGTTACAATTTCTAACAGACTTCCCATTTGATTTTCATAACCACCTGTGGTCAGCCAGGCTAGCTGGTTTCCTCCTCATTTTATAAGGTGAGCCCTAGAGATTGACTTGCTTCAAGGTCATCCAGCGAGGGTTCGGACCCAGGCCTCAAGACTCCTGCTCTGAGATCTTTGTCCTGTGGCCTGTTCTCTCATTCCTCTGGGAAACACCCCCACTGCAAATGCAAACGATCTCTCTCAAAGAAGGTGTTCTGCTAATGCTAGGGTGGAGGAGGAGGGGCAGGGGGAAGGATCCTCTTTAGTCTGGGTGTTTCCTAGATGACCAAGGCTGTCCCTTGGCCTTGGAAAATCAAGATGTCGAAGTCATCTGGCCACAGATGCTTCCCGAACTGCCCTTTCTGAGCCAATAGCCAGGATGTAGCCAGGCCTGCCTCTAGTCCCCAGCTGACATGCACCCACCGCCAAGGCACCCACAAAGGGCCCTGACAAAACTAGTGGTACTTGATTCAGCTGAGAGGCCCCAGGGCTGCTGCAGACATCTGGACTGTTTCTTGCGGCTCCCACCGCAAAACTGCAGATAGAGCAAGCAGATGGGTCTCCCGAAGTGGGTGGGGTCCACGAGGGCAAGGTAGAGGGCAGCGAAATGACACCATTCAAACAGACACAACCTTTGACCTGAGATATCCCAGGCTTAGCTTGAATCTTTCAGAGCAGACCCAACAGCTGGGCTTTTGTTCCTGCCCTTACCTGGCACAGAAAATGCCAACCCAGAAAGAGTATCACCCGTGACCCCTCATCTCCACTGTTTGCCTTTCTGAATGTTCCCTAAATTTACCTCTGCTAAAGGGATCAGAGATGAGAGGTCGTGGGTTCATTTGGTGAGAGGCTACAGATCTGCAGATTTGGGCCCATCTGTCCCCTGCTATAGCCTCCAGGAAAGCATGTCCACCCTCTCCCCAACCTGGACTTGTGCTGACCCTCAGTCACGCGGGAGTTCAGTGAGGGGGAGGTTTCCTGCAACCGCAGGCTCTGACACTAGCTTACCGTGTGACCTTAAGTAGGATCCCTTCCTGCTGTGAACCTCCAGGTCCTTATCAGAACAATGTGGCCCCTAAGACCCTCTCTGCCTCTGGAATCCTCCGGCTGAGCAGCTCGGGACAGCCCGCCCTGGGGCATCCACCGTGTAGGAACACTGTGCCCACACCGTGGCCTTCATACGTCTGCCTTTTTCTGGGCAGGGACCACCAAGGTAGGGGAGCAGACATATTATCAATGGCTTGGGGGACCCAAACCAATCGGACTTTGTCACTGTCATCTGAGAGGGTGAGGGCATCTGGGCTCAAGGCCTGGGCCACCCCCCCACTCCCGCCCCACCTGCTCCCTACGAATCACAAAACATACAGGTCTCCTCCTGAGGCTTAATGATTAGCACAGGTATGTGGTTGATAGCCCCTAGGTCCATGTTTCAGGGGTAGTGGGCCAACAAACACTTCCATCTGCATCATCTTCTTTAGTCCCTCCATCAAAGCTCCATGGAGAGGTTATTATTTCTATTTTGACCACATGAAGAATGAGAGACAAAGACAAATATGAACTAGGCAGTGCACATTCATGCAGCTAATACTTGGTAGACCTGGGCAGACAGGTCAGCTCTCTCCCCAATCACTGCTCCTATCTACACCCAACGCTGACAGCACCTGTCCCTGGACCCATGCCAGGATGGCAACACTGAGGATCAAGGGCCTGCTTCCCGAGAGGCTGAGTCAAGAGCACAGGAGTCTATGGTTTAAACAAACAGAAGGCTTCTCTCCTCCACTTCTCTTGTATGATGATTTGGAACCAGGCTCCTAATACTGTCCGCACCCCCAACTTTGGCCATCGTCAATGGGAGCCTCGTGTCTAGGTTGAATTCCATCCCACATGGTAGCAGTTTACATCAGTCACTGCTGCCCCCCTGGACTGCACGCCCCTGGTCTCTTGAATTACCCATGTCGGGGCCCTCCTCCCTGGACACACTGTCAATCATCGCTCCTGGTCTTTGATCATATAGCCCATACTCATCACACGCCCAGCTCAGCAGGACCTCAGGCAGATTGATAAACCCTATCAGTCAGGTTGGGTTTTTTTTGGATATTACTATCCACCTCTGCTTTATTTATGGCTCTACAGAAAGAAAGTATACTATCTCATAACAAAACACCGCAAACTGAAAGCTACCCGGTGATTCGGATACCTAAGTAGGTTTAGGAACATGCTCTAGTCTGCCGTCCTCCACCAGTCCTCCTCTCCCAACACTACTCAGGTACCACTTACCCACTTCCTCCAGTGTATCTGTCTCCCTGCTCCAGGCCTCACTGCTCCCCCGAATCCTGAAGCCTGGGACTCCTCTGGGGCAGGCAGCATCATTCTCTCTGTTTTACCATATGTCTGTTTGCACAGCCTGGTCATTCAGGCTGAAGTCCTGGCTTCCCCAGGCCCTGGAAGGAAGGAGGGGGTTATGCTGGGTCTAAGGGCTCTTGAGTGAGGGCCTCGATCGCCATGTTAGCTCAGGAGAGCGAGGGCCTCAATCCCAGTGTTAGCTCAGGCGCGCTCCGCAGAGGTCCATTGGGAGCCCAGTTTCCCCTCAGCTCTTGGACCTGGTTGGCTGCCCCTGCCAAGGGCCATGTGCCAGCAGGAGCAGGGGGATGTAGCAACTGCATCCATGGGGCGTAGCTGAGAAGGGGCTGTTACAGGGTGATGGCCTTACCAGGGGAACAAGAAGGGACACCATGGGGAAATGGAATTAATGGCATCCACTGCTACAGACACGGGGCCTGGGCTCTGCGTGGCTACAACCTCAGACTCTGCATGACAAGAAGGGAAGTAGACATCTGAACGGTCTATGGATACAAGGCTGCCCTTTGCTCAGCCCCATCAACTCCACTTCCCCCTGCCCACAGCCGGCAAGTGCATTGGAGGGTCAGCGACAAGAAGAAGTTGACTGTGCCCCTCAGGAGTCCACAGTCCAGTGAAGAAGATAACATGCTGTTGATTCCAGTACAGTGTGATCCAGCCAGAGTGTGGGAGCTCAGGGGAGGCAATGAGGAGGAGCGTTTCAGCTAGAGGGGTGGGAGTAAAGGGGTATTCTAGGCGGAGGTCACATCAGAGCGAAGCACAGGAAACATCGTGGGACCCCACAGCTACCTATCCCATGATCATATCCTGAGGACTCACTACATGGAAAGCTCAACAGTGGCTTCTGGGGTGGTGATCAAAGAATAAATTACAGTAGTACCCCCCATCCATGGTTTCAGTTACCCACAGTCAACCGTGGTCTGAGCATATTACATAGAAAGTTCCAGAAATAAATAATTCCTAAGTTTTGAATTGCGCATGGTTCTGATTAACGTGATTAACTCTGTACTGTCCCTCTCCGTCCCACCCAAGATGCGAATCATCCCTTTCTCCAGTGTATCCACACTGTAGACGCTCCCTGACCATAAGCCATTTAGTAGCAGTCCGGGTTATCAGATCAGCTGTCCCATATCACAATGCTTGTGTTCAGGTAACCCTTATTGTTTTCTTTTTTTTAAGCATTACCTTTCTTTTCTTTCTTTTTAAAAAAAATTTAACCTTTGTTGTATTTTTTTTCCATTACCAATTAGTCCCCTTACAGCCCCCTCCCCCCAGCAATCATCACACTGTTGTCCATGTCTGAGTCCTTTTTCCTTTTTGCTCAGTCCCTCCATGCCCTGACCTCTGCCTCCGCTGGCTGCCATCTGCTCTCCATCTATGAGTTTGTCTCTGTTTTGCTTGTTAATTCAGTTTGTTCATTAGATTCGACATATGAGTGAAATCATATGCTCTTCGTCTTTCTCTGGCTTGCTTATTTCACTTAGCATAATGTTCTCCAGGTCCATCTATACTCCTGCAAAGGGTAAAATTTTCTTCTTTTTTATGGCTGAGTAGAATTCCATTCTGCAAATGTCCCATAGCTGTTTTATCCATTCATCTGCTGATAGACACTCAGGCTGCTTCCACATCTTGGCGATTGCAAATAATGCTGCAATGAACATGGGGGTGCTTATGTTATTTCGAATTAGTGTTTTGGGTTCCTTCAGATATATTCCCAGAAGTGGGATCACTGGGTAACCCTTAGTTTACTTTATAATGGCCCCAAAGCCATTTACATACCTTTTTTTACAGTATATTATAATAATTATTCTACATTATTATTATTATTATTATTATTGGGCCTAATTTATGAATTAAAGTTTATCATAGGTATTTATACATAGGAAAAAACATAGTATATATAGGGTTCAATACTATCTGTGGCTTCAGGCATCCACTGGGGGTCTTGGAACGTATCAGGCTGGTAGGGAAACAAGGGGGATACAAGTAATTGAGGATGATGGAGTTTTAGTTATAAATGGAAACTTCCAGATGCCCTGGCCCAATTTCCTTTTTCTAAACATGGAGAAATAAGATGTGGAGTGACTCTTCCAAGATAAAAAGCCAGCTGGCGAGAGGCTGGATCGGACTCAGCTCTTCAGGTTTCCCTCCATGTTCTTCCTCCTACTCCAGGCGTGATACACAGCACAGCAGAACACTTGAACGGGATGTGGGAACTGGGAGGAGAGTGGGAAGCCGCCTGGCTGGGGGAAGGGTGTGTGGGCAAGGCACCCAGAGCCAGTCCTTGAAAGCCAAGAAAGGCACAGTATATGCGTGCTCAGGAAATGGGGGTGTTCAGCGGCCCTGACTGGGAAGAGGGGTGACAATGAGGTCCAGGTGAAGGACTTGTCCTGGCTAGACAGCCCTCAGTCACCACCACTTTGCCAATCATCCCCTCCGACCATAAACGATGGCTGAGGAGCCCTGGCCCTGCTGGGGACAGGGCTGCTCATTTGTTCCAGGGTTTCCTGTTCATCCAAGTCTTCCTCCAGGTAGGCGCAGACACTGGCCTGAGTGGAGAGAGCCTGTTTGCAGCTCCAAGGACATGAACTTATTCCCCAGATCACTCACTGATCTGCAGGGCCAAGTCATAAGGCTCAGATAAACAGCCAGGGAGGTCACTGAAATGCAGACCTTGGCTTCAGGCTGCAGGGATTGGGCAAGACAATCTCCACGTTGTCCGAGGGCTAAAGTCAGGTTCTGGCTGCCGCCCCTTCCACAGTGGCATGACCTTGTCAGGTACAGGTGCTTCCATTCCACAGATATCCTTATAGCTCCTTCTGTGGCCTCAGCATTCATGACCAGGGCAAATCCATGCCAATCCTTCTGGCAGTTTCCTTCAGAAACAAATCACGAGCCAGTAATTCCATTCCTCAGTAGATTCACAAGAGAAATGAGTGTGTGTGTCCATCAAAAACAAGCAAACAAACAAATGAACAAAAAAATAGGTACAAGAAGGATCAGGGTACCTTTATTCTGAATAGCCCCTGCCCTGGCTGGTGTGGCTCAGTGGATTGGGCATCAGCCTGCAAACCAGAAGGTCACTGGTTTGATTCCCGGTGAGGGCACATGCCTGAGGTGCGGGCTAGGTCCCCAGTTGGGGGTGTGCAAGAAGCAACCAATCGATGTTTCTCTCACACATGGATGTTTCTCTCCCTCTCTTCCTCCCTCCCTTCCTCGGTCTCTAAAAATAAACAAATGAAACCTTTAAAAAAATAGCCCCTAACTAGAAGCATGCCCAATGTCCAGCCACAGTAGAAAAATAAACAAATTGTGATAGTTTTATAACCAAATACCACTTGGCAATACACAAGAATGAGTTTCTGCCACATGCAACAACTTGGAGGAATCTCACAGATATAATGATGAGCAAAAGACGGCAGACATAGGTACTACATGCTATGTGATTCCATTCAGATGAAGGTCAAAAACAGACGAAACTAACAGACGGTGGTGGAGGGGCTGCTTGGAAGGGGCAGAGGGGAATTCTGGAGTGTTGGAAAAGCTCCTTGTCTGTGTGGTTGCATGGCGGGGGTGTGTATGTAAAATTGTTCAAAGTGTATGCTTACGATTTGTACACTTTACTATAGGTATGTTATGCCTTGATTTAGAAAAACTAAATAAAAATATTAAATGACTAAATACATTCAAAACATGTCCTTTACAGCAGTGGTCCCCAGCCTTTTTGGCACCAGGGACCAGTTTCGTGGAAGACAATTTTTCCACTGACCAGGGTGGGAGGGATGGTTTCGGGATGATTAGGGCACATTACCTTTAAGCTCACCTCCTGTTGTGCAACCCGGTTCCTAATGGCCCAGACCAGTACTGGTCTGCGGCCAGAGGCTGGGGACCCCTGCTTTATGGTATACGTGGTGACGCTCTTCTCGCACCAGTGGGAGCATCCCAGTCATCCTTGCTCACTTTGTCCACTGGATGCTGGCTTGGGCAGTGGCGTAAGTGGCCCTTCAGGTGCTTCTGGCTGACATGTGTGAGGCTCTGAACCACTACCCCCACGACCTGCCCCCTAGAAGCAGCACCTTTTCTTTGCCATCAGCCTCCTTAACCACTGTCTTCCCATATAAAGTGCCAGGGAAAAAGGTGGAAGGGAAGCATGGGACCTGGGACAGGGGGAGGCTTCATGAAGGGATGAGAAGAGGAGCGGGGCCACAGCAGAAAAATCTCTGGGAGATGTTTGCTACACTGGTAACTGTAGTTAACTCTGCAGAGACAATGGCACTCACATTTTACCCCAGGTATTTCTGCAATGAAGTTTCTACATGAACATGAATTACCTCCATATTCAAAAATGATAATCATAGCACAATACTCACAAAACTCATATAGTCAACCTTTTCAGTCAAGTGGGAGTAAACATGGGGGCAGAGGACAAAGTGCTATGGCTGAAATCAAGTGACTGCCCCACGGCAGGGCGCTCATCAGGCCCTTAGTCTCCCTGACTCTGGCTCTTTTGAATTTGTCTTGTACAGCCCGGGGTCCCCAACCCCCAGGCCAAGGACTGTTACCAGTCGGTGGCCTGTTAGGAGCCAGGCCGGGCCCCAAGGGAAGCTCGCCTGAATGCCACCTCCTGATCCCCGCACGTCTGAGCTCCGCCTCCTGTCCCCCTCCCCCCAACTCCCCTGTCAGTGGAAAAACCAGTTCCTGGTGCCAGAAAGGTTGGGGACTGACGTTGTACTGGACCTGTCCTGGAGTTATAATCGAATGCTCTTGGTTGCTGATAATTTTGTTTGTTTTTCTGAGTGAGATTTTCTTGGGGGAGGGCCAGTGCATCTTCCAGGATACATGACAACATATTAGTTAGCTCAGGCTGCAAGGACAAAATACCACGACTGGGAGACTTAAACAGCAGAAATTTGTTTTCTCCCAGTTGTGGAGACTGGAAGTCCAAGGTCAGGGTGTCGGCATGATGGAATTCTGGTGAGGACTCTCTTCCTGGCTTGCAGACAGCTGCCTTCTCACTGTGTTCACAGGGTGTTTCCTTGGGGCACAGAGAGGGAGATCAAGTTCTCTGGTGTCTCTTCTTGGAAGGGCATTAATCCCATTAGACCAGGGCCCTATCCTCATGACTTAATTACCACCCAAAGGCCCGATCCCTATTACCATGACATAACATTGGGGGTTAGTGTTACAACATATGAATGGGAGGGGGGAATGAGGACACAAACATTCAGTCTATAACTGAATCCCTTTCCCAACTTGGACTCCTTTCCCCCAGAGTTTGATTTAATTTAATCAACAAAAATTTATTGAGCACTTCTTATGTTCTAAGCTCATGGGATACATCAGTGAGCAAAAAAGACAAAGATCCCTGCCCTTGTGGGTTCTCTCTTAATGTTGGGGGAGCTCCAGGGATCAGCCCTTGGTTCTTTCTCTCTTGTTTTAATCTACTTTCACTCTCTCGATGATCTCATCCAGTCTCAAGGCTTTAGATAACATTTTTTTAATAGACTTCCACTTTCTTCTTCTAGCCCTAGGCATCTCTCCCAACTCCAGGCTCACTGAATCACCTGCCTACTCAACACCTCCACTTGGTTGACTAATATCTGCAGTGGGTGCTGTGGAACACAGCCTAGATTTTTTTTCTCCCTGCATGTGCACAGCACTCATTCCCCCAGCTGTCAATAGTGTTGGCTGCTCACAGCTGAGGCCTTCCCCAGGAACTGCCCTTAGCTGAAGGGGGCGGCCTCACCCAAGGTCAGGCCCCTCCCTGGAGCAGCCCAAATCCAGTGACTGGTTGAGACAATGAGACCTAGAATTGAAGGTTGCTTTAATTCAAGTAAACTCTGAGGAGTCATTCCAGTTCAGGTGCAAGGTATGCAGCCAGTGATGTGGTGGATGAGTTCATTTCTATCCCTATCTGGAAGGATGACTGGAAGCTGTGCACATTTATAAGGATGGACAAGAGCATACATTGGGGTCTTTCCTCAAGGTATGTTAACTCTCTTTGCTCTGTCATAAACTGAAAAGATTTGGACCATCTGGACAGCCTTCACAATATCTCAATATAGTGATCCACTATAGTCACGAACGCAAGTAGAAAGTACTGTATTTTGCCATGTATAACGCACACAGTGTTGCCCAAAACTTTTTAGAGAAATATAAGGATGCACATTATACATGGCTATAATAATCCCATGTATAATGCTCACAGAACATGGGCGTGCATTATACATGGCAAAATATGGTACATCAGAGGCCTTGACAAGAAATATTTGTTTCAAAGGATGGGAGATAAATCCTATGAAGAGTCAAAGGCCCAGTGGAAAACTTATCTCCACATAAAGAGCTGCACAGGGATATTTATAACAGCTTTATTCATAATTGCCAAAACTTCAAAGCAACAAGGATGTCCTTCAGTAGGTGAATGAATAAATAAACATGCAGACAATGGAATATTAGTTAGTGATTTTTTAAAAAGAGTTATTAAGCCATGAAAAGACATGGAGGAAGCTAAGCGGCATATTACTAAGTGAAAGAAGCCAATCTGAAGAGGCTAACTACATATGAGCCCAGCTAGGTAACATTCTGGAAAAGGCAAAACTATGTGGCAGTAAAAATATCTGTGGTTGCCAGGGCTTGGGAGACAGGAAGAGATAAACAGGTAGAACATAGAGCATATTTAGGGCAGTGAAAATCGTCTGTATGATACTGTAATGGTGGATACGTGTCATTATATATTTGTCCAAAGCCTTAGAATGTACAACACCAGTGTAGGCTCTAATATAAACTAGAGATTTTGGGTGATTATGTGTCAATATAGGTTCATCAGTTGTAACAAATGTACCACTCTGGTGCGGGATGCTGATAATGGGGAAGGCTGTGCATGAGCAGGGGCAGGAGGTATATGAAAAATCTATGTACCTCTATGTTCAATTTTGCTGTAAACCTAAATCTCTAAAAAAAATAAGTCTATTTATTTAAAAAAAGAATCAAAAGTCCACCCCATCAGTGAAATTTTTATGGGTCCTGAAGCACTTTAGAACATCCTTTTCAAAGTAAAGGACAAATAGCACCTTTAACCACTAAGAAGGAACCGTAATGCCTGATAGGATCCTTCAGGCCCTGGAAGCTGCATATTCTACATTTGGGAATATGACTCTACCATTTCCTGTGTGACACAGAAGGGTGGCTAGTTTTGAGTGGGGTTCAGTAGAGGGATTTTCTGCAGTAGGTCCAGGCTGAAGTGCAAGTGCCAAGAAGCCCTGTTGCTTGGATTGGTCACGGGATCTGGCAGAGCCCTCCGCTACCACAATATTAGAGGTGTCTGGGCTTGGAAAAGGTGTGTGGAGGTTACATCAAATCCCATGGTGGGGACCACATCATAAACCCTCAGAGCCCTGAAACAAGGCTATGCCACCTGCAGCAAAGAATCTGGAAGTCACGTCCTGGTGTGCTTTGGCTCCTGGTAGGGATGGCGTGACAGGCCAGAGAGACATCAGATAACCATGTGGCTAGAACTGCCCATCATGAGCCAGCTCCTGTTAGAGCCACTGGGTCATAAGGTCACATGGGCCCAGCAGCAATGGTTTGTAGGACAGGACCAGAGGGCACAAGTAAGCTGAATGAGCCAATTACCCAGGTTCCCATGTAATCTGGGACTAAAATATTTGTATCTCTACTTATGCACACTACAGCTCCATGCTGGATCCTTTATGACCAGCTGGTGTCCTCTTGGATGCTTTTAATATCTTTTCCTTTTACAAGTACACTCTTGCCCTGGCTGCCATGGCTCGGTATCCCCTGGTTTTCCTCCTTTCCTCGGATTGCCCCTTCTCAGTCCCCCTTGCTGGCTCCCCTCCCTCGGCCCCGCACCCCACTGCGGCCTTTCTTCAGCGTTCTGTTCCAGGATTTCCTTACTCCCCAGTGTCCCACAGGCAGCCCAGTTGCTCCTCAGTTTTCTTCCCACCGAAGGACCAAGGTCCCCCAGACCTGGGTCTCTAACCAGAGCTCTCTCTCCAGCTGCTGGCTGGGCAACCTGGCCTCGGTATCACACGTTTCTCCGACTCAGAATGTCCATACCTAAACTCATCATGCCCCCTCAGGTCCTGCACCCTCTTTTCCTTCTTTCAGCCAGTGGCACCACTCTTTGCCCAAGACAAAAAGTCACTGTTGGTTTCTCTCTGCCTTGCTGGGTTCTGTCAACATGAAGACCTGTCCATGCATTTCATTCTATTCTGCCACCATTACCCCATCCCAACTGTAGCCAGAAGGCTCCTTCATGGTGTGTCTGATCATGCCCCTTTGCTACTTAACACTGTTCCAGATTTCTCATTTCCATTAGAAAAAAGTCCAGATCTCTGACTATGTTTTGCTGACCTGGGCCCATTGTATGATTAGCTTCTTTGTTATCACTCCCCATCTCGCCTACAGCCCTCTCTACTGGCTGTCCTGCCCCAGACGGGCAGGCTTCCCTTCTCCCACCCACGCGGTAGTGCTCTGCTTTATGGAAGATGGTTCTCATTACACATACCTGCAGGGGAAACTACCAGAACAAATGCCAAGGTCAACCCACCCTTGGATTAACAAAAAAGCCCCATGTTTCTCCAGAAGTCCACTGACAGAGAGAGAGAGAGAGAGGGAGAGAGATTGAGAGAGAAAAAACATCCTCCTCACTACTGTAGAAGGGTCAGGGCCATTTTTCCACAGAGGGGGGCAAACAGGCCCGCTGGTCACCAGGGCTCGTTGCTCCCCTTTCCTTCTGTTCTCCAGAGACTGGCCCAGGGTTTGCAAAGGGATTCCTCAGTTGCTGATGGCCTCCCCACCAACCCCCCATTTTCATTCTGTAATGCAAAGAGCCACTGCCTTTCAGGAAGACAAACGAGTCATCCATGGGCCATGGCTTACCCGTCAGAAAAGGGTACGGAGGTTATTGAATTTTGTTGAGTTTTGGGGGAAACTCTAATAAAAGGACAAGGCCAAAACCCGTGCTAGAAATGCCCTGACCCTGGACCTAGCCGAACCTGCCATACTCCCTCCCCGCCTAGCCCCAAGAAACCCAGGCCTGTTCTCCCTGAACTTCTCAGGTCCAGCAAACCATGGCTTCTGAAAAGTGCACAGCTGTGCTGATGCTTGAGGTTTACCCTTAACAGGCTTCCCCTTGCCCCAGAACTACATTCTTGGGACTTCACCAATGTTACAGAAATAGCCTCCAGCTCATCCCGACTCCTGGAACCTCTCCTCTTGTTAGGATCTGCTTAGGCAGGTTGGGTTATGTCTGACCATTGGGGCTGGGAACAATTATAACAATTACTGTGACCGACAAATGCCCACTTGAGTGCCTTGAGAACGTGGGAGGGTTTTCCTATGCATCAGGGAAGGGTGGGGAGCCCAGTAACTATCTCCTGTGCCTCTTACACTGGGGAACCAGGACCCTGGAGGGCATACCAGGCCACAGGAGAAATCTGGCCCATGCCCAGGGCTCCCACTCTCTCTCCTCTGCCATCGGGATACTCCAGTGAAGGAGTGTAAGAGGCAGAGAACTCCAAGGGGGTAATGTTGCTTGCTAACCCTAAAAGGGTATTTCTACCTGTCCTTTTAGGGGACCATGGATCCCGCAGAACTAGTTATGACCCAGACTCAAGTAACACCCAGACTCAAATCCCAACACGTCTCCAGAATGGCCTGGGGAAGGTAAAGACTGCCTCATGTCTCCATTCATTCCTGAGTATCTACGAGCCAAACATGGTATTAAGTATTGGAAGTAGAAGCTGATGTCCTGAAATATTCTTGAATGCAAGTTCCCAAGCCTTCCCTGCTGCCAAAGGCTAAGAGGAGGACATCAGGACCAAGTTTAAGCTTCCCATGGCCCTCCATTAGCCTTCCCAAAGGCCCCGGAGAATGGAGAACTGCCCTTTGACATTTACCCAAGGACTAGAAGCCATAACACCTGAGTCTCAATTCTCATGAACTACTTCCCTCCAAATATTTCAACAGTGGATGTGATGTAGATTTTATGCCCAATTTGAGGGTTAGAGAGATTACACAGCTAGTTTAGGGCCAAAGAGATAAGTAACAAAGCTAATAAAGAACCCGGCCCCGTCTGACCCTAAAACCCACGCATGCTCCTTCCTCTGTGCATCAGAGACCTTAAAAAAAAATTCTTAGTGTCAAACCTGGCACTCAGAAACCTTGAGCATGAAAGGGCTACTCACAGGGGTTTGGGATGGGGAGAGACTGCTTACTGGGCAGAGGGTTTCCTTTTGGGACGATGAAAACATTTTGGAACTAGAGAGAGGTGATGGTTGCACATCATTGTGAATGTACTGAATTTACACTTTAAAGTGGTTAATTTTATGTTACATCAATCTTAGCCCAATTAAAAAAAAAGAAATAAGGACAATAAAAGGGCTTCTCCTTTAAGGGACTAGGCACTGTGGCTCCCACCCCAACCCAGACCACCTGTGTCAAGTCACTGACATCTTTGCTAAAACAGCAAGGAATTTAGCTTTCCTTAATCACCTGTCTCTAGAAGTTTCTGGCACACCAATCTGAAACCTTGGGCTCTGAGTCTTGGCGCTCCAGAGTATTGGGTGTGGCCCAGTTTTACCTCGCTGGCCCTACCATTGCTGCAAGGAAAAAAAAAGGATAAAGAAAACATAAGATTCCTCTGGAAAGGTTTGTTTTAAAATATGTTCATGTATGCTCCCGTGACTGGATTCCATGGATTTTAGGCAGGGCAGGTCAGAAGATCAGAAGCCCTTATGTTTTTACAGCCGCAAAGTCCACACATCAAAAGTCAGCTAATGGGTTCTGGTTCAGGAAATAATTCCAGGACAGAACTCAGACAGGAATTACTTAAAATGCCATTTTCTGTTGTTTCACCCAAGCCAGAGATTTTCAACCATTTTCATATCATGGCACACATAAACTAGTTACTAAAATTCTGTGGCACACCAAAACATAAATTTTTTGTCAATCTTACAAAAAATAGGTATAATTTTCATTCATTCACACTGGATAGCTATTGTTGTGCTGGCTGTTGTCATTTTTAAATTGACAATCTAAGGGAAAAGAGGTCAGTGCCCCTGACTACATAGTTAGGTATTGCATGTTTTAAAAACTCTTGCAGCACACTGGTTGAAAACCACAGTCCTAAGCAATATCACTCTAGTTAAAAATTTTTTCACAAGCCACAGTCTCCTTCCTGGAAACCGGCACCTTCTTGGGGAAACGAGAAAGTGACCAGAGGACCATGAACAGCAAGAACCATGTGCCAGGGAGCCAGGCCAAGGCCTCTGAGCAGGAAAGGGGAATCAATACCACCATTTCCACCCTCGTCTTGACAAAGTTGTAAGAAAGTCCGTGCCAATCAGGAGGCTGCAAGGAGAATTGCAGGAGAGTCTCCTCCAGCTTTTGGCTCTGCAGTGACCAGGACATGCATGAGAAGAAACCGCTTGAGTCTAGGGAAAGAACCGCCAGAAATCTATACGCCAAAAAATTCCTGGAGCACAAGGCTGGGAATGGTTCCAGCAGCCAGAGTGACAAGACCTTACAAAGCCCAGGGCAGCCCCATAGCAGTGGGAATGAATTAGGCCTAGATTAAAGGCTGCTATGGACCTGCCCTAACAAAGCTTAAAAGCAAGTCCCAGAAGGATCAAAACTGATTCCAAGTAACAAACTGCATGCTGGAACAAAAGTCAGCAGTACTAAATGAATACGACACAACCTATCATCCATCAGTGGAAACTTGACAATGTCTGGCAGCCCATCAGATATTACCATGCATGCAAAGAAGCAGCTAATATGGCCCATACTCTGGAAGAAAACTGATGAATAGAAACAGACCCAGTATTGACAGAGATAATGGAATTAGAAGACAAAGATATAAATAAGCTATTATAAATATGCTGCATATGTTCAAGAAGCTAGGGGAAAACAGAGACGAGATGAGAAGAGAAACAAAAACTATAACAAAAAGACTCAAATGGAACTTCTAGAGATGAGAACTATAATATCTAAGATGAAAACTACACTGGATGGGACAAACAGCCAATTAGACACTGCAGAAGAAAAGATCAGTGAATTTGAAGATACAGCAATATAAACTGATCTAAAAATAAAGGATGGAGAGAAAAAAATGATGATAAATGAGCAGAGGCTCAGTGACCTGTGAAAATACTGAGCACTCATATATGTGTTACTGGAATTGCAGAAGGGGAGGAGAGGAGGGGGGAAGAGAGAAAAAGTAGCTGGAGAATAATCAGGCCACTTTCCCAGTGAAAAAATTCCATAATTGTTCATGTGCCTTAAAATAGTGTCCGTGCCCCTTATGTTGACCTGCAAGATTCTACCCATCTCACCTGCTTACCTCTCCAATTTCAACTCCATCACTCTCTCCTTCACCCACTTCAGCCATGCTGGACTTCTCAGCTCTGCAAGCTTCCTAGCCTGGGCTGTTCCACATGCTGTTTCCTCTACCTGGAAGGCTCTCCTCACTCCTACCCTTCGGACTCCCACTTCTTCTTTGGATCTTAGCTAAATAACACTTCCTCAGAGAAACCCTCCCTGACCACCCAACCAGGCATGGTCTTCTCCACACCCTTAAGCACCCACACTTTTCCTTGGCAGCATTTGGCACATTTGCAATCCATCAGTTTCGGCTTTAATGTTTTTTTCCTTAGAGTCTTGCTCATCACCACATTCCCAGTGCTCCACCTAGTCAGTGCCCTAGCCCCACAGTGGGACAGTGGCAGAGATGAGACTTTAGTGCTTGCAATCATGTGGCTCTCAAACCATATCTGTTGTGACAAACAACTCCCTGGTTTGATTTCTATCTCCTCAGCATACAATGACTTTCTCAACTCCATCCACGTTTGCCTAATATCTACTGGAAATACCCTTCTTTCTCATGAATGCCCTTGGAGAGGACCAGAGATACCCATCTGTATTAGTCAGGGTTCTCCAGAGAAGAACACGAAGTGCGTGTGTGCGTGTGCGTGTGTGTGTACACACATAGAGAGGGAGAGAGAGAGAGATTATTTTAAGGACTTGTTTCACATGATAATGAAGGCTGGTAACTCCAAAGTCTGCAGTGTGGGCAGGCTGGAGATCCACAGCTCAAGTCTGAAGGTCATCTTCTGGTGGAATTCCCTCTAGTTTGGGGAAGTCAGTCTGTTCTATAATGAATGGGTGAGGCCCACTCACATTAGGGAGGGTGGTCTGCTTTACTCAAAGTCTGCTAATTTAAAGGTTAATCTCATCCAGCAACACCCTCGCAGAACCATCCAGAACACTGCTTGACCAAGTACCGGGGCTCTATGGCACAGCCACACGGATGCATAAAAATAACCATCAAGTCATCTAAGAACTCCTCAGACACAGCCTCTCTGTGAAGTTCTCCCCTGAATATGAGGGGTTGATCTTATACATTTGTGTATCCCCGAGGGCAGATGTTCATGCTTAATAAATGTTTCCTCTCTTTCCTTTACTTCCTCTTTGTTTGCTGAAGGTCTTCCTTCTCTAAGAAGTCTGGCCCAGGCTTGAGTGGATGACAAACTTCAGTTCTCTGTGCAAGAGTGGTTTGTCTTTCTCTTCCATGCTGTTGTGCTGTTGGTCTTCATCCTTGCTTGACATTTGACATTTATAAATGAAGGCAAGGTTGATTATTCTAGCAGCCAGTGGGCATTTCCTCTTTCCCCACAAAGGTTCTCTCCTGGCTGGTTCGCATGTGTTGCTTCAGAGTAAATGGACAAGGAGATAGTCTTTGGGTTGTGGGAAACCTTAAATGGCAGAATGGAGAGAGTGCATCTCTAGGGTGCCAACACACACTTTAGCTGAAGTTCATTAAGTTCCTTTGGAGAATAATCCTTCTAGATTGTTGGCTAGGGCTACATGGCTGGCTCTTTACTGGCACAGGCATGGGGTGAAGGGGAGGGTATGGGAGTGTGAGCAGCTGACGGGTACAGTTGTTCAAAAGATAGGCTGTCACTAATCCCTGACACAGCCTTCCCATCCATGCCACCCTCTGTCAGAGGCACCCTCCTATCTGAGTTTCTGCTCAGCAGGGTGACTGGGTCCTCCAGTGCTTATTTTTGCATGTGGCCTCCTCCATTCCACTTCTTCCATCAAGACATTTTTATCTACCTTACATCTTCTAAAAATTCACTGAAATCTCTCATTTATTTTTTTTCAATCCTTACTCGAGGATACATTTCTATTGATTTTAGAGAGAGGGGAAGGGGAAGAGAGAGAGAAACAGAGAGAGAGAAGCATTGATGTGGGAGAGAAACATTGATTGGTTGCCTCCCGTACATGACACAACTGGTGACTGAACCCACAACCTTTTGGTGTATGGGACAACGCTCCAACCAACTGAGCCACCTGGTCAGGGTGAAATCCCTCATCTTCTGATGGCCCATCTGTTGTCCTTGGTGCTATGAGTTTAGTTTTCTGTTTCTTTTTCTAATTTGAATCACAATCAGGAGGCGGGGAAGACAAACAGATGTGTTCCATTTGCTACACTGCAAGGGAAGTCCAGAGTAACCTTAGAAAAAGCCAACTTTCTTCTTTTTACAAGGGTTTGATCCACACCAAGGTTCAAGTGTCCCAAGAGAGGTACTGCTTGTTTCATGAGCATTTATGCCCTGGTGTAAGTGAAGGCTGTGAGCATATCCGGTTACCAGAGCAATGGAACTCTGTCTGTCTAGATGTCTTACATTATATGAGGTGTCATACTTACATAACTCACTGACTCAGCATGGAAATCTAATGAAGGAGGTATGAAAAACTTCCATCTTAAAGGTGAGGTAATCAGGGCTTAGAAAGGTAATGTGTGGAAATAGTCACTATTTTTACTTATTCAATAAATATTTAGTAAAGGTCCCCTCCCAGTGCTCATATAGATGGATGATAAACAAACAAACAAGCAAACAGATAAATATGTAGTATGCCAGGTGGCAATTGTGCTTACAGAAAAGAATAAAGGTGAGAAGGAGAAGGTCAGGAGTTGAAGTAGGGGACTCTTTAAAACTAGGTGGGAAGACCTTCCAGAAAAGGTGACATTTGAGACCCAAATGAAGACAATACAAGCCTCCTCTTAGATAGGAGATGACTAAAAAATGAATCTTCTTTCAAGAAGGGAATTAACTCTAATTAAATGGAGACTATGAAGGAAATCCTTGGTCCAAAAAGTACTTTGATTATTTGGATACTGTGTAGGTACTTCTGTGAGCTGACATGCCAACCTGAGAGAACTATGTACCAAGATCCCGATTAGCTGATGATTCACCTTGGGCAAAAGTACCAACTAAAACTAATGTCAGTTCTGTTCTCTTCTGTCAATTATAGATCCCTCCACTTGATTTTTCTACTCTTTGACATAAAGAGTTAATAATTTTTTTGTCAAATTGTTTGACTGCAATCTGTCTTTACCATCTAAAAACATAAACTGTTATGTTCTGATATACCTCAAGGTTTGTAAAACAGGTTTTAAAATATTTACAAAAGGCCATAAAAATTATACTACCATTTATGTAAAAATAGGAAAAAGTTCACATACACACACATCCGTACACTCATATTCACAAACATATGCTGTGGTAGACTGCAAAAAACACCACAAATTCTTCTCATCCTTACATGTACACCCTTTTGCAATGCGACTTTACAGCTCTTTCCATCAAGAACTGAAGTCTATTTCTCCAGACTCCTTGAAACTGGACTTGGCTATTTGCTTTGATTTAATTTGCTGTGGCCAAATGTTCATTAGCAAATGTGATGAAGGCAGAAACTTCAAGTGCTTGCGCATTAGAGCGTCCCCTCTCTCACTTCTGGGAAGTCTTGTTATCCTATGAGCAAGGCTCAGCTAGCCTGCACACAATGGGAGGTATGAGGCTGTCACAGCAGCCAGCACAGAACCAAACCCCAGATACTTGAAGACTCCCGAGTCCAAAGAGCCTGTCAGTTGCCAGACTTGTGACTATGGCCATTCTAGACCATCCAGCCCACTGAACAAGCTCAGACAAAAACTGCCCATCTAGCCCCTAGAATCTTGAGCAAATACAAAGCTTGTTGTTTTAAGCCACTAAGTCTTGGAGTGACTTGTCAAGCAGCAAAAGCCAATGTAAACATGCAGAGAGTATCACCGGAAAGACTTCTCTGCTGGCTGCTTGGGGGGAGGGGCAACAAGGTCAGTGGCATGGATGAGAGGAAGAATTCCTTTTCGGACCTTTTGCATTTTGAACAATGTGAATGCCACAACATGCTCTTAAAAAGTAAATGCAATTGAAAAATGTTAAAATTAGAAACCCTGAGTGGTGGAGACAAGAGTCTCCATTCATAAATTATACTTTTTGTTATTACTTCAAAAGTGACTGAGCTGAAAATAAACATACAGGTTTTGTTGTTTGTTTTCCTTCCTCAAGTAGACTTAAGAGCTGTGTCCTCTGGCACAATAACAGCCGAACTGTACTGTCTGGCATTTGGGACAACAGCTCAGTCTCTTGTCCTCTCTATGGCGGCTTAATAGTAGGGCTTCTGACAGTTTCTAAAGCTCAACACCATGAAGAACTCCTTTGTCCACATCTGGTCAAGAATCTTCCTCTGAAGTCCACATTCTTTCCACTGGAATACAGTGCTGGCTCCTTCTGGGCAAAAAGAACGATAGTGTTGGGATCTAAGCTATTCTGGTTGAATGTGATAAAAACTTGAGCTGGCCCAGGAGAAAGGAGGGATTTGCTGCCTCACTAAATTCCAGGGAAAGTGAAACAATCTGACCACAGGAAGGTGGGTACAAGGGGCCTTGGGGAGAGGTGGATGTAGGGACTCGAAGGCTGCCAGGTTTTTTCCCTCCCAGTTTCTCTCTCTTTGCAGGCCAGCTTCAGTGGACAGACTGCTGAAAATGACTGAGCTTAGAGCTTATAGTTTGTAGTATTGGAATGTAATGCCATCTCTCAAACTGTAAACTCAAACATGGAAGGGAGAACTCGGACAGGCACTCCCTCCTTGGATCAAGTTTCCAGGCCGGAATGAATCAGCTATGGCCTGAAGATGGATTTCAGGTAATCCGCCTGATGGAGTGGGGGAAGGAGCCAGAATAAAGAGCATGCTGGGAGGAAAAATGGAATCTGAGGACAAAAACAACAGGTCAAGGGATCTTTGAGTCAAGACGGGCCTGGGCCTGTGTCCTGGTACTGCCTTCATGCCTACTACAGCATGGCTCTGGGCAGGGGCTTACTCTTCCCAAGTCTCAGTTTTTTCTCCTATAATACCTATCCCACAGGGTTGTTTTTAGTATTAGTAATAATACTCCCAGCATACATGGCACAGGCTTCTGTGCTGACATTCACGCTTCACTGTTTTGCTTAGGACCAGCACTAAGGATATCTAACGTGGAGCTTTCTGAAACACAAAAACTACTTGCCCATAAAGTCACAGGATATTAGGGTTGGAAAATGTTATTTAGCCAGCACAAGTGCTGATCCACAAACTGGTACCAGATACGACAGAGTTTTCAGCAGTTAATGGAAAAAGTAGAAAAATAAAGGAAAATGTAGAGTTTTTCATAAAACTAAGGGTATTCAATGAAAAAAAAGCCTTTTATTATAAAATTGTGGCCTAATTTTAACCCTGACCAGGTAGCTCAGCTGGTTAGAGCACTGTCCCAATATGCCAACATTGCAGGTTTGATTCCTAGCCAGGGCACATACAAGAATCAACTACTGAATGCATAACTAAGTGGAACTACAAATTGACGTCTCTTTCTCTAAGTTATTTAAAATAATAAAATAAATATTGATATAACGGCCTAATTTTCTGCACTACATTTTTTTTAATATAATGAAATATTCACAGTAGATGGTGGAGCTTTAAAAATATTTGTATTTGGCAAAATGAAAAGTTGACAACTCTAATTTTCATTTTAATTTACTTCCTGAAAAATGCACAAGAACCACTGATGTAACATAACTCTTCCTTTTTCTCTTAGAAAATCTATCTGGCCCTACAGTGGTCCCATGACTTGCTCAAAGTCCCAGAGTTGGAAAGTGGGTATTACAAAGATCGTCTTACATTGTGACTCAAGATGGGATTATAGCTCAGTGAACAGATAGTTTCTGAGTTTTATGTCTTTCATTGAGCAAAATTGAGCGGAACTGTGCAGAAAGTCCCTATGCACACACAGCCTCCTCCACCATCGACCTCCTCCCACCAGTGGTACATTTGCTATAACTGATAAACCTATACTGACATCAATACTACCCAAAGTCCACAGTTTACCTTCGGAATGACTCTATAGGTTTTGACAAATGTATAATGACATGCACCTACCATTACGGTATCACACAGAATAGCTTCACTACCCTAAAGAATGCCCTGTGCTCCACGTACTCATCCCTCCCTCTCTACTAAGCCCTGACAACCACTGATCTTTTTACTGTCTTTTTACAATTTTGCCTTTTCCAGAATGTCATATAATTGGAATCATACAGTATACTATGTACTGAATATTTGTGTCTCCCCTCAAAATTCATATTGAGACATAATCCCCAATGTGATGGTGTTTAGAAATGGGTTTTTGGGAGTCATTAAGTCATAAGGGTGGAGCCCCCATCAACAGGATTAGTGTCCTTTAAAAAAATATTTTATTTATTTATTTTTAGAGAGAGGGAAAGGGAGGGAGAAAGACAGGGAGAGAAATATCAATGTATGGTTGCCTCTCAAGTGCACCCTACTGGGGACCTGGCCCACAACCCAGGCATGTGTCCTGTCCAGTCCACTGAGCCACACCAGCCAAGGCAGGATTAGTGTCCTTGTAAAAGAGGCCTATCAGAGATCCCTTGACCTTTCTCACACATGGGGTTAAGGGGAAAAGCAGCCATATAGGAAGTGGACCATCTCATCAGGCACCCACTCTGTCAGTGCCTTGAGCTTGGACTTTCCAGCCTCCAGAGCTATGAGAAATAAAGTTTGATTGTTTATAAGCTACCCAGTTAATGGTGCTCTGTCGCAGCAGCCCAAATGGCTTCTTTCACTTTGCAATATGCATTTAATGTGTTCTTGCGGTTTGATAGGTCATTTCTTTTCAGCACTGAAAAACCTGTCCATTGTCTGGATGTACCAATTTGTCCATTCACCTATGAAGCACACCTTGGTTGCTTCAAGTTTTTGGTGCTTATGAAGAAAGCCAAACATTGATTTTAACAGTGTAAACATTAGTGGCAGATATTTGTGTGGACATAGTTTTCAATTCAATTGGGTAAATACTTAGGAGCTCAGTTGCTGACTTGTATAATAAGACTACGTTTCGCTTTGTAAGAAACTGCCAAAATGTCTTGTCAAGTGGCTACACCATTTTGCATCCCTCCAGCCATGAATAGGAATTCCTCTTGGCCGCATCCTTGGCAGCATTTAGTATAACTGGTGTTTTGGATTTCTGCCATCCTAATAGGTATGTAGTGCTAGGTCACTGCTGTTTTAGTTGGCAATTCTCTAACTGCATATGATGTTGTGCACCTTTTCATATGCTTATTGACATCTGTATATCTTCTTTAGGGAGGTGTCTTTTGAAGTCTTTTGCCCATTTTTTAATCAAGTTGTTCGTTTTCTTATTTTTTGCAGCTTTGTTGACATATTTGACATATAACATCATATATGTTTAAGGTGTACAATGTGATGATTTGATATATGTTTTTTGAGATTACCATATATACCAAAATGATTACCACAATGTTAATTAACACATCCATCATCTCACATAGTTACCTTTTTGCGTGTGTATGATGAGACCATTTAAGATCTACTCCCTTAGTTGGATCCTTCTGCAACTATGAAATACATTAGAACAGAAATTGATTGTAGTTTGGTAATGCAATTATTTGGATAGAACTCAGGGGCATTGGGAGACTCCTGGGAGAGTCCTAGAGAGGTTTTACTGTATGTTTAGAGCTCATGGTATTGGTGGGGAGGCAGCTGGCCAGGGAGCAGCACAAAGACATTCCTTTCACATGCTGATGACAGCAGCTGCAGTGAAACTGAAGAACACACAGTAAGTGCTCAATAAATAAACTTTTCTGACAGGCAATTTGGCAACAAATAACAAGAGCCTAAAATGTTCTTATCATTTGATCTGCTAGTTATATATGTAGCATTTATCCTTAGAAAGTGTTCAATTATAAACTGATATCTATGTTTTTCTGAGTTCATCACTGCAGATCACATGCTGCTTGCCAGGGGTGTTGTCTCAGAGATCTTGAGTGTCTGGACTTGCAAAAGGATCAACATGCCTTTGGCTAGAGATTCACTATATCCCTCCTTGGAAGAGGAAAAGAAAAAACGCGAAAAGAAACAGCTAGTTCAAAGTCAAAATTCTTATTTTATGGCTGTAAAATGTCCAGGTTGCCACAAGATCACAGGTTTCAGCCACGTGCAGACAGTGGTTCTTTGTGTAGGTTGTTCATGTGTTGTGCCAGCAGATAGGAGGAAAGGCTAGACCCACAGAAGGTGCTCATTTAGAAGAAAGCAACACTAACAATCCACACAACTTCCTGAATTTGTGTTATATCACAGAAAGCCTTATCACTTCAGTAATTCTAGTTAATCTACCAAGATAATATAATTACATTTAATTCTGTAAGTATACAACAGTGATCTCCTATTTTGGTATCAGTTTTTCAATAAAATTTTGATTCTGGGCAACAACAACAAAAAAAAACAAAGTTCACCACTACAATATTATACCAGCGAAAACTTCTAAACAAATGTCCAACAGTAGGGGAAGAGATACTAGGTTGTATGTATATGATGACTTGCAAGGTGAAATCAATAATCTCCTCCTTATTATAAGTATTTTAAGCTGGGCCTTTTGGCTTTGTTTTCAACAGAGATCCTTTGTATTGTAAAGTTGCATGAAAAGGCCAGGAAAAAGCTGCCCTGGGTGCCTGGGCAGCTCTGAAGATCAGGGGCTCACTATGCAGGCCTACCCTCTCTCATTTTATAGAGGCAGGTGTAGGGTCGTGGGGGGAAGATGATGCCCCAGAGAAGCTACAACAGCAAAATGACGCTGCCACCTCTTCTCTGAGCCAGGGTGGCCTTATATCAAACCCGTTTACTGAACCCACTGTTTAGAAACGCCTGCAGAGAGGAACTAAAGGCATAAATGAGGGCTGGCATAAATTCCAGCCCAAGACCTATTTATCACGTGAGGTGGCTCCAGGTCTTTGGATCCCAGTCACCTTTTAGAGGGTTCCATATATCTGTCCACAGTCTAAACACACCACGACCACATCAAGGCGATCCCATGAGTTCATCCTCCACGAGCTCCTCACCCCCCAACTCCTGTGATATTAGAATATGGTAAAGTGAAAAAAAAAATCTGTTTCTAGTTCTTCTGTTGTCTCTAATACAAGTGTGGTCTTGGGATCCTTTCTCTTTTTCACTTAAGCACGTTTCATTATAAATTATTTTGTAAAAATATATTACTTGACATTAACCTAGGGAACTATTACAGACAATTTTTCTTAAAACAAAGACTGAGGCAGTTAATTTTATTATTGTCTACTGTGTGCCAAGCATTGTGCTCACTTTGTCCCCATAAAGCAGCAGTCCCCAACCTTTTTGGCACCAGGGACGGGTTTTTCCACTGACTGAGGGCCGGGGAGTCATTCACGTGCTTGCCGCTGCTCACCTCCTGTTGTGGACCAGTTTGGGGAGGCAGAGGTCAGGCAAGCTTCCTCTGGACCCGGTTCCTAAGAGACCACAGACAGGTACTGGTCCTCCGCCCAGGGGTTGGGGACCCCTGCCACGAGGTACCTAATTTCACAGAAACACAGATACCAGAAAAATGGCTTTGATCTTTAGAGGCCCGAGGGGCTGTCCATGGATGGAAGGCTGCTGCAGGGGCTGAGCGCAACTTCTATTCTTCCTCCTATACCTGTTGACTTTGTCAAGGATCCCGTCCTTTGACTATTACGTCCCTTGTCAAAACAGATCAAAATGTGAACTCACATCTCAGGTTATTCCAATGGTCTTTAGCAATTATATTACTTAAATATGGTTTGATTGGAAGTGGCATTAAGGTCTTAAGCTGATTTCTCTCTTCCCTTAGTAAATTTAGCCACAACAAGGAGGAGTGTTCATAGGTCTCAACGTGGAATTAAGCATGTGATTCATTTCTGGGATAAGGCAATTTAGGATCAACAGAACCCAGGAGGCAAAGGTTTTATCCATTTGGTCCCTCCACTCAGGCCAGGAAATGGTTTGTTTACAATTTGCATAACCATTGGGTAGGAGGATAGGGACATTTGCTTAGTGACCTATATGCTTGCTAACCTGTATTTTTTTTCAGGTTGAAGCCATCAGTTCAATGAATACATTGATTCTACACAGAACCTCAAACTCGGTTACTCTATATATATCTGGTAGAACTTAACAGAATCCATAGTCCCTGCCTCAGGTTACAATCGAGTTAGGGAGGTAGCTATTGGCATAAGAACACTTGCGAATTCATGTCACACAAACTGCTCAAATGTTGCATAATGGAAAGAGAAGTGATTTGCCTCTATCCTTCTGCTGACCTATAATCAGTGACTTGTCCGTCTTTCTCAGTGAACTTAAGCTAAGCATGATCTATATGGAATTTGATTTTGCATTTGCAGCTCCTTTCGAAATATCTGACAAAGCAGGCATTTGACAAAATGTTGGATGAAACACTTAATGGTTTCAGGTAGGTGAGTTTAATCAAAGAATCATTCTCCAAGTGGTGTGTTTTTCTAAAAGTAAACTTTTTTTTCTCATTGTAAAAGTAATACACACTCATTATATAAAATTCAGAAAGTGCTATAGAAAGTATAAGTTACTTTGCTCCACCCATCCAGAGATAATCACTATTACTATTTCTATCTAGTCTTTTTCAATAGAGTGACTGTCTCCTTAGCCATTAAAATTTCATCACACTATTTTGAATGCCTGCATTAAAATGATGGGCTGATTGTTGGCATTTTTTTTTTGCTATTATAAATATTGTTTCAATGAATATTTTGTTTATATTTTTCTAAAAGGATCTCCTTAGGCTATATCTTTAAACATGAAATTATTGGGAACATTTTTAAGGTTCTAAATAAAGTTGCCTATTTTTCCAGAAAGGTTAGTCCATTTACATTCCCACTAGAAGTATAAGTGAGGTTCTATCCCACAATACCTTCACTACAGGAATAATAGTTTAAGCAAGGACTTTCATTTTTTTTTCTTTAATGAGATTAAGCAAAATCAGAAAAATGAGCTTAAGAATGTTAAACTATGAAACGTTCTCATTATGGCAGACTCTTTTGTTAGTACCTATCACGAAGTCCATGCTATTTTGGGTTCTACTTTTTTCACTGCAAAGTATTTCCTACCTACTGATCTAGTCACATCCTGGTTATTTTCAATCCCTCTGTAAGTCCTCAGTATGCTAATATCTTCCAGTGAGCTTGATGATTTTCTTATTGTCAGGACTTAGTCATTTCCAGTTTTTGCTATTAAATTTACTATAAACATCTTTGCTGTCTCCCGCCCCCCACTTTCCCAGTAGTGAAATTACTTGGTCAAAGAGTACAAACAGTTTTATAGTTAGTTACACACTGTTGAGTTGCTGGGTGAGGTTTTTTTGTTTTTTTTTTTAAAGGAAAGTTGGCTGTACAGAGGAGCAGCTGTACCTGAACCATCTTTCCTGAGCAAGGTACAGCGGCCTGGCATCTTAACTGGAAGCTAGGCCACCTGTGCTTCCTCATGTGGGGAAGTCCCTTCCCCATTCTAAACCTCAATTTTCTTGTCTATAAAATGAGGGATTTGGATTGAATGCATTAAGGTTATTTTCTACCAGAAATCTGTCCATATTTCTCTGGATCTAGTCTGTATCACACAGGCTTAGTTCAGTGTGGGATAAAACTCTCCTTCCTTCTCTTTGTCTGCAGAGTCCGGAACCCGAGTGCCGCCATACTAGTGCAATCAGAGGAGACGCAGCAGAGTCTAGGAGTTCAGAGCTCAGGTTGGTTCTAATCAGTCTGCCACTTACTAGCTATGTGACAAAAAAACCTCTCAGTGGCTCAGTGTCACCATGTGTAAATGAGGTTAACAATAGTTCCTACCCCATAGGGTTGCTATGAGAATTAAATGAGTTAATGGTTGCAAAACACTAAGAATAGTTGCCTGGCACTAGTAAGTGCTGTATAAAATGTCTGTTGAATAATTAATAGAAAATGTAGCACATAAACTCTGGGTCTTTTCATATTGCAACAGCTCCTTGACTAGTGCCCCCAGCCTCTTTCTTACTGTTTGCTAAAGCCCATAACTCGGAGCCCCAACTCTCTCGATTTAAAAGCCTCATACAACGCGGTTGGTGTAGCTCAGTGGATTGAGCATAGGCTGGCAAGCAAAAATCGTCAGTTCGATTCCCCTAGATTCCCCAGTAGAGGCACATGCCTGGGTTGCGGGCCAGGTTCCCGGTGGGGGGTGCGTGAGAGGCAACCACACATTGATGTTTCTCTCCCTCTCTTTCTTCTCGCTTCCCCTCTGTCTAAAAATAAAATAAATAAAATCTTTAAAAAAGTAAATAAATAAAGGCCTCATACAGCCAGGTGCCCCCAGGATGGAGTAGATGCCTCAGCTTGCTCTTCACACAGGGCTTCCTGGAAGCCTCCGCCACTTCCTTTTATTTAAGGATCTGAGTTAGTTTAAAAACAGAACAAAATTAAAACCAACGAAAAAGGCAAACATGGTTACAAAAATGAAGGGCATTTTTAATGTTATATTGAGCAAAGTAAAGCACTGACACTCCCCACCCAATAAACTATAATTATGCTGTTCACAATATAATTGCCGAGGGTTCTCTGTAACTTCGGGCCCGCACAACAGGTGGAACAGAGTGCCGAGGGGGTAGTTTATCAGGGATACGGCTGCACACTGGAGAGTGCGATCATATAAAGATTATGCTCCTGAAACAGCCTCCGCCAATGGGGCAGCCTCAGAGCAGGGACAACCTTCGGCTGCAGAGACAGCTCCTCTCCATCCCCCCTCACCACGCTCCCTAACCCGGCCAGACTGACTGCTTCCCTCGCCGCCCCGCCCCACGCCGCCCGCGGAGCCAACTCCAGCCCTAGAGCCTCAGGCCCTTCCGCGCACTCGGAGCCGCCATCCCGAGCAAGCCGGCCCAGCACCTACGCGAGTCCATCGGAACCGTTATTTCACCCACGGCGACGGGGAGTGAAAAGCCGCGAGTCGGGAAGTGGGATCCAGGGTCGACCACGGTACCGAACCCGCGAGGGGGCGCGCGTCCGCGCCCGCCACTGGCCTTGTACCTCCCGCCCTCACAGCAAGGCGGGGGCTCCCCGCGCCGCGCGGCTCGACCAATAAGAGTGCGCGCAGAGGGGCCCGGCGGTCCCGGCCGCGGGTGCGGAGAACCGCGCGCGCCGGCGGCTCGCTCCCGGCGGGCTCCAGCAGGACGACTCTCCGAGCACGCGAGGCCGGCGCGCGCTATCCGCGGGCCCCGAGCGCGCGCCTAGTTGCTCCTGCCCAGCCCGCGCACCACATCGCCGGGCCCCGATGGCCCCCGAGACCCCGGCCCAGGGGCAGACCCTGCGCTATTTCACCTGGGACGAGGTGGCTCAGCGCTCCGGGCGCGAAAAAGAGCGGTGGCTGGTGATCGAACGGAAGGTGTACAACATAAGCGAGTTCACCCGCCGGCACCCCGGAGGCTCCCGGGTTATCAGCCATTACGCGGGGCAGGATGCTACGGTGAGCGCTGCCAGACTGGGACACGGGAGAAGGCGGCGGCCCCGGCCGGAGGCTGGCGGCCTCGGCCGGAGGCTCAGTGCGCGAGACAGGAAGTTTGGCGTCTGCTGCCAAATACCAACTAATTTGGGGGAAAGCTGGCGGCGCCCGAGAATACCTGTTGCCCAGCGATTGGGTGTGCCGTGACCACGGAATACACGGGCAGGAGCGGCTGTGGAAACGAGTCTGGGGAGTGGGGAATGGAGGCCAGCAACGCACACACACACACAAAGGGCCGCGCGGCCCTGCGTGCATTCTGTGTGTGGCCGCGAGTCTGCAGTCTTCAGGCGTGGGCTGGCCCTGAGCAGGGCTAGGACGGAGAAGAGCTAGGATGCAGGGCTCCGGGATGGCGTTGCTGCCGCGGCCGAGGGAGACAGGGGTTGTCGACGGTGCTTGGGAGAGGAGCGCAGCCGCTTCTGGACTGAGCGTTGTAGGCTACACTCGCGAGCGGGAGCAGGAGGGGGAACCACTCTTGGGGTAAGGGGTGAGGTGGGAAGCCACCTGGTGCCCACTGTCTTGGGAACCCCAGCATAGGTTGAAGGCGGGAGGGTGGGGAAGGAGCCCCGCCGGCCGGAGAGGGCTAACGGCTGCTCGGCTGCTCGTACACTGCGGGAGAATGGGAGTGGCGTGCTGAAGGTTGGGGGGAGGGGGGTGCTGTGTTAACATACACTTGGCGAGGACCCCAGAACAGTCCTCGAATCCTGTGGTGGTCATTCAGCCGCAGGCCAGCGGGGTCTCCAGCTATTAGCTGCTGCAGACAGCTGTTTTGCATTCCCCCGCTGTAGTCCCGATGCGGGGTCCTGACCGTCCTCCCTCCGCCTACCCTATGGAGTCAGTGCGCGCCCCAGTCCCGGTCCTTCTTCCCTTTCTGGACCACCCAGCTCTCGGAGCTAATGCACCTGGCGCCTCCCTGCTGAGTTGGAGAGCTGGGGAATACCCCCTGGGACCCAAAGGTTGGAGCGTTCGCTTCGCCGCGTCCCCTTTCCCTACATCCTTCTCCCATCCCGCGCCCAGCGGCTTGACCTCTCCCGCAGTTACCACCTTCAGCCCTTGTAATCCGGGAGGACACCCGGCCCCATCAGGGTTCCCACTATGTCACAGTAAAAAAGTGAGGGCACTTCCCTCCTACGCGGCCGGCCCTGGGGACGAGGCCAGAGCCTGTGCTTGTCACCCGCCGTGACCGCTGGGGAGCCCAGACCGTGGCCAAAAGCCAAGGCGTAGGCCCACGCATGCGCTGGAGGAACAGGCCTTAACGCCAGGGCTTTCCGCGGTGTAATTTGGGGCGAGGACCATTCTCGGGCCGGGGACCGCGATTGGCCCGGCTGTGTGGCGCCACCGGCCACCGGCTCCGCCCCGGTTCCCGCCTCTCCTGTGGTTTCCCCACAGGGCCTGGGGCCTCCTGACCTAAGATGTGAACCTTACCATCTAGGACCCCACCTCAAAAAATAAATAAATAAATAAATTAGCAGCGCTGGGGCAGGGTATGGTCCAAGTGCTAGGGGAAATATGGAAAGCCCACCCAGAACAAGGTCCTGAGGGAAGGAGAAAGTTCCCCAGTTCTGATATGGGAAGTCTCATCACATATTACTGAGAACGCTGGCAGAGCGAGGGTCTTAGGTCCCACGGAAAGACATCAGAAGTCTCATAGCCCCACCCATCCCTTCTGTTACTCACCAATACCTAAATCCATGTGTGAAAGCTGTCCCTAGAACCTCCCAGAGGAAAGGCTGGGAAAGGTCTTTCTGTGGAACCCCTCCCTATGCTTCCTATTGGCTGGTGTGGTGCCCTTCTTACTTCACTGCAGACGGTGAGTGTTCCTGAGATGTGGACCCCTAGAAAAGGTATATGCACCCTTAAAAGGCAGCTGGCTGGAGGGAAATAGTGTCCCTTTAAACTTTGGTACAGCCTCCTTGCTAGATCAGGAGGATGACCTTTGGTGGGAGCCCTCCAAGAGTCCTGAGGGTCTGGGCTGGCTTCTTCACGGTTTGACCTTCTCCCCATCTTTGCAGGATCCCTTTGTGGCATTCCACATCAACAAGGGCCTTGTGAGGAAGTACATGAACTCTCTCCTGATTGGAGAACTGTCTCCGGAGCAGCCCAGCTTTGAGCCCACCAAGAATGTGAGATCCTGTTTGCTGTTTGGAGACCCTGTGGTTGTTGAGGGTAGAGGGAAGGCCTAGACAGGATCATAGCTAACTAGTCAGTAGTTCTTGGGAGTCTTGGGGTCCCTGATTCTTCTGCATAGTCACTGGGTCACAGGCCCAAGGGAGCAGGGCTTTGGAACCCATGGTTCTCACAAGGTCACCACTATTACCATCATCATCAAATATGAGACCTATCTTGAGCACTTACTCTGTGCCAAGCGTAACCTCATATAATCCTGAAACATTTACAGATGAGAATACTGAGGCTCAGAGAAGCTACGCATTGTGGCCAAGGATCATAACAGTTAGTAAATGGCAGGGCAGGAACTTGAATCAAGTCTAACTTCCGAAGTCCGCGTGCTCTTGGGCAAGACCCCATTGCACCCCCTCCTGTCAAATACCTCAGTCTTGTGGTATTTCTACCTAGCAATGGACTTCCCACTGCTACCTCAGTGGATATGCTTAAGTCTAAGATGGCCCTTGTCACCAGCAGTGTTGGGTTGCAGCTGGGAAGAATAACAGCCTCTTCTTCTCCTCTCAGAAAGAGCTGACTGATGAGTTCCGGGAGCTACGGGCCACAGTTGAAAAGATGGGGCTTATGAAGGCCAACCATGTGTTCTTTCTCCTGTACCTGCTACACATCCTGCTGCTGGATGTTGTTGCCTGGCTCACTCTTTGGGTCTTTGGAACATCCTTCGTGCCCTTCCTCCTTTGTGCAGTGCTGCTCAGCACAGTTCAGGTGAGAGCCTGTGGTTTGTCAAGAGCACAGCTGTACTCAGCATTCCTAGGGAACGCTCTCTGTACCCCTCAGGAGGCCAAGGTGCCCTCTCTGATGGGCAGAACTGAGGACCTGCAGAAAAGTCGGTGCAAAAAGAGAACACACACTCCATTGTCTGTGGCTTTCATCTGTTCATTAGCCACTTGTGCACCTTCATTTCTCTCATTGCCTCTCCAGCTGCTTCTCCAAGGGTTCCCTTCTTCCTATTCAGGTTCTGCCATAGACCAAGTGTGCCAAGAACCAGATTCTGGTTTATCAGCAAAACTTGGCTTCCTCCCCACCACAAGACTGCCCAACATGCTAATAATGCTTGGGCTCTAATACTTGGCTCCCTAAATCCATTTGCCAAGACTCTGAGTTTGTCACTTTCTGTCCTTTTCTGTAGTCTGGATATTCAGTCCACGTAAGTCACAGATGTCCAGAGCCAGGGAAACTAACGGACAGGGACAGGAAAGTGCTTTGACCCAACACTCATGTGAGTTGGTGTTGAGCCAGAGTGAGGGCCCAGACTTCCAGCTCCTTTCCTAATGTGTTCAGTTAGGGTACTGCAGCCATCACAGGCCTAGGTGGATGAGGTCGGTGAGAGGACACTGGGCTGGTGGGTTGCTCTCAGCACTAACCTTTCTCACCTAGGCCCAGGCCGGCTGGCTGCAGCATGACTTTGGGCACCTGTCTGTCTTCAGTACCTCTACATGGAACCACCTGCTACATCATTTTGTAATTGGCCACCTGAAGGTCAGTGGGATGGGAAAAGCCTTTCTGAAACTCTGGCTAATGGACGACTTGGGGGGAAGGAAGACACTGAACTTTCATGCTTGTGTCCTGACTTTTCTGTAGGGGGCCCCTGCCAGTTGGTGGAACCACATGCACTTCCAGCACCATGCCAAGCCCAACTGCTTCCGCAAAGACCCAGACATCAACATGCACCCCTTCCTCTTTGCCTTGGGGAAGATCCTCTCTGTGGAGGTGAGCAGAGCTATCAGTGAAAGGTCTTAGAGGATGGAAACATGCCAGCACAGAGGGCTTTGGAGGAAATGCTCACAATGCTGTCAGTGTGGGGAAGGCATTGGGAGATGGCTGCCTGGGAGGCAACAGGCCGTAAATGGGCTGCGAACGGAATCACCTGTCCTCCCTAGTGAGTTCAAATCAGGGAAACAGTTATTGTATAAAGTTCATATGCTGCCAAGGACCCAAAGGATAACTTGCAGGTTACTGTGCAAATAGCTGCCAATCCTTGAAGGTAATGGATGGCCCTCCTCCGATGCTTTTTTGACACTCCTACCCCAGCTAGTTATCCCCCCTGCCCCACACTCTATATTCCTCTCTCTTACGCTTTGATATCCTACTGTGTCACAGGCTTCCTTATCTCGGGCTTGACTCTCTTACTCTTTTTGACACCCAGTGCTTGGAACATTCATTCACCAAATAATTCTTCCCGCCCACCTGATCCCAGTCTCATTTCCAGGGTGGTCAGTGTTGGGTTTGAGTTGTCCTCTGAGGTTGTGAGCAAAAATTGTAATGCAGCTGCTAAAAGGGAAGAATGCCTGAGGGCGGAGATATGGTGAACTTTCAATGAGCACAATACAACAGAGGGCTTTGAATGGCTGGCAGAGTTTTCTGAAAAGTTAATGTAAAGCCCTTTGTCCAAAGGCTCTAGGTTGCCGTCAGTTCTGCCAGATCCCTTTTCACCACTTTATGACATTTCAGCCTGCCAAGAATTAAGCTATCGTTAAACATGGTTCAGTTCCAGGCATGAGTTCAAGGTGGCCTGGGTCTCCTGTCCCCTCTGGCCATGAAAAGAACTCTGTGGAAAAGCTTTGGCAGCACTGGCTGTTCTGGCACAAGGAACCCCTGGCTTGAAGCTATGTCTCCTGTGTCTGTAACGTCCTAATATTCCTACCTCCTAAATAGGAACTTATGTCCAACACTGCTATAGTCAACAGTGGGGATAATGAACCAGCCCTGGTCCCCTCTTGGCTCAGGTGGTTGCTTTGAGGGTAGTGTGCGTTATTTATCAGGCAGAGACTGGAGCTCTTGGTAGCACTTCTGTTATCACTACAGAGGGTTAAAAAAAGGTGGGAGTCTAAGTGGACAAAAACCTTCTCACACCATGCCTGTATTGCTTCTTGGCACTAGGGTTTTAGGAAATTCCCATTTATAGACACTAAAAATAGAGAATGATCTGGGACCAAACTAGTTCCCCCCGCCCTTTTTTTTTAACCTAGCTATGAGGTTGAAGACAGGCTGCCTGTTGGTATGTTAGTAAACGCTCGGGCTACAGGCTGCTTAGGGCTTGGTTCACCCTCTGTGAGTGCTGTTTAACTAGGCATTGATCCCTGTGCTGATCCACCTCAGTGCCTCCCAGCTTTCCTGGAAGACAAGAGATACAGGAGACACTTTACCCTAAATATAACCCTTCTGCCTTCCAAGAGTCAAAGTAGAATGGGGCAGTTATTAGGATCATAATGGCATGTGACTGCCATTCAAGGAGGCAGTAGTGGACAGGGCTCCCTTCCATAACTGTGCCAAAGTAGGAGGACAGAGTTCTGCCCTACCCACCCAGCAAATAAGACAGATATTCCTCTTCCAGTCTCTCCCTCTCACTTAATGTTGCTTGGGGTGGGATGGTCTTCATCCCTACATCAGCAAGCCTTGTTAATACTGCTTCCAAAACATGCCTCAGATCCATCGACTTCTTCATCTCCATTGCTTCCCTCCCCAGGTCTGGTCCATCTAGGGTCTAGATTATTGCTCCAGCCTCCTCAGTAGTCTCCCTGTGACTATATCTGGCCCTACAGTTCATTCTCCCCACTGCCAGTCAGACAGCCTTTTAAAGCACAAAGCAGATCATGCCACACCCACAGAAAGCCCCCCAGTGGCTTCCCATCACCACTGGAATAAAACCCAAACTCCTTACCATGGACTTACCAGGGCTTTCTAAGGTCCAACATGATTTGGCCATCCCTAGTTTTCTGGCCTTCTCAACCCTTCTCCCCTGTTGCTTACTGTTCCCAGTCACACTGACCTTTCCGTCCCTTGAATATCCCAAGCCTTTATACTGGCTGTTACTTCTGCAGTAAATACTGTTCTCCTGAATCTTCACATTGCTGGCTTGTTCTCATCACTCAGTTCTCAGTTCAGATTGCAGCACTTCAGGGAGGCCGTTTCTGACTACCCCACCCACTGCCTTCCTCACTTTGTTATATTTTGTTTTTAATCTATAACTACCTTGAGCCCTGTTTACAGATTTTTTTAAAAAGATTGTATTTATTTACTTTTAAAGAGAGGGAAAGGAAGGGAGAAAGAGAGGGAGAGAAACAGCAATGCATGAGAGATAACATCAATCAGTTGCCTCTCACATGCCCTCAACCATGGACCTGGCCCGCAACCCAGGCATGTGCCCTGACGAGGAATTGAACCGGCAACCCTTTGGCTTGCAGGCCGGCACTCAGTCCACTGAGCCATACCAGTCAGGGCCTTGTTTATAGATTTATCACCAGCTTCCTGGCAGGTTACAAATTCCATGAGGGTAGAGACTTTGTACTGTTCACTTCTGTATCCTTAGTGCCTAGAATAGTGCCTGACACATAGTAAGTATGCAATAAATACTTGTTGAATAACTCAGTTAATAGAGAAAGAATGCTTCATTTAGCAGAAGTGCCTTACATAGAATAAATTCTTAATAAATGACCTATCAAAATAGTAGGTGAGACACATGAAAAAGGAGCGAGCGGCATTTTACTCTGGATGGAGTCCCTCTTTGCCCTGTGGTTGTCTGGTCGCCAGAACTAAGTGGGGCAAGAGGAGCTTTGCTGCCATGTTTCTGTGTGCTCATGCTAGGGATTGCACCCTGGTTGGTTGGCCTGGCGGCCTCAGCCTATCAACTTGGCTTACAAACTAACCACCGCCTGATGGGAAAAACCTTGCCATCTTCAAATTGCCAAACTTTGCTTAGCTTTCAAGGGGTTTTATAAAGTTTATGTTGAAGTCAAGAGACGGAAAATATTTTGATGGGGAATGTCAGGGGTGGATGTAGAGGGAATACTGATGTGTGTAGGAGTAAAAGTGGTTTTCCGTGGAGACTTTGGTGTCAAAAAAGTACCAGATGGGAGAAAGCAAGGAGAGAAGGTGGAGGGGCCTGGAAACCTTATGACGAAGGTGTCCTTTGATAAATGTGAGGAATCCTGAGGACTTGAAGATACTGTTGTGTACGCTTCTCCTATGGGCATGGACCACTGAGCTGCATCCCATGGTGTGGCTGGTACATGTAGCAGATTGAAGCCCAGGGCTTCATGTGCCAGGTGCTGGAGGTAAGACTGGGCCTGCTGGAGCCTTCCAATAGCATCAACAAGCTGACAGCCCCTGGAGTAGACTTCTGAGCAGAGAACAGCCAAGGTCAAAGGGGGAGGGGAATAGGTGACTGGTGTGTGGGTGTTGATTTGTGTTTGCTTTTCTTCCCAGCTTGGGAAACAGAAGAAAAAGTACATGCCATACAACCACCAGCACAAATACTTCTTCTTGAGTGAGTATCCCCATCCAATACAGGGAGACTCCCTTGGGAGGGGGTCCTGACTCTCCAAGGGACTAGGGTATTTTAGGTAAAGGCTGGAGGAAGTACTCCACCCCAAAAGGTTATCCCCTGCTTGGGAGCAATCTACCATCTCAACTAAGCAAAGTCAACAGTTAGGCTAATGTTTAGTCCAAGGCCATTTGTGCCGGGGCAGACTAGTTCCTCCAGTCCCACCCTGGCTTCCACCAGAGAACTGAGTGGTCAGGTAGAGCTATCCTGATTAGTCTTAAATACCTTGAACCTTGTTAAACAGAGACCTGGGTTAGGGTGACCCAGTGGGGTGCAGTCTATCCCCAAGGACTTGTAGATGTAGCTATGGAGGTTTGGACCCAAAGAGGGATTGGAGGAGCTGTTGGAGAAAGGAGAAAACATTTCTGTAGTTGTCTTAAGCTCTTTCTGAAGACTGCTATATGTTCCCTCCTTTAAAAATCTGCTCCATAATGCTTAAACTTTGTGTTTTAAAACTTTAAAAGTTCAAATTTTTAAAGGGAGAGAATGATTCCATCGATCCCATTTTAGTCCAAAGGAATTTATCCGAACTGCCTATTACCAGCCATCCCTACTGGAGAAAAGGGGATGAGGTAGAGGGCGGAGGAGAAATGTCCGGAAGAATGTCAGAATGCATGACACCTCAGGATAGAGGAGCCACGGGTGGGCACTGCAATGTGGTGGTTATGCAGAAGAGATACAAAAAAGGAAATGAGATAGCACATTGGACGGGGTCCACTTCTTCAATTCCCAGTGTTCTCAGAAGTCCTTCTTCACCTTCCCACAGGTGACCTCTGGGGCTTCAGGTTGGGTGGCGCAAACTCATTTCCCAAGTCCAAGGAAGTGAGGCTTCAGCCTGTGAAGGATCAGCAGGTCTCCCCATCCCATAACACACACACACACACACACACACACACACACGCACACGCACACGTGTAGGGTCAGTAGAAAGAACCCTGGCAGGGACAGGGCTGTAGCCAGGACGACCTGGGGAGTATTAGCCATGCCCTTTTAAAGGCGTAGGGGAGCAGAGCAAGTTCCGTATGTAGAGCTTGGATTTTGCTAGCTGCCCTCTTCCACCAGAAAAGATTGTCACTCCCACCCCTCACTGTCCTGGCATCCACTTGGGAGATTTTGCCTTCTTCAGACTTGCATTTATGCCCACCTTCAGTGCCTGCTGGTTCCAATGAATAGTTCCAACAAAAAGCAGTTGGAGGGGCAACAGGAGATGGCAGAGATGCTTAGAGGCTATCCGTCCAGCACCAACCAGCCCTTTAGTGACCCGCATGCTGCTCATGCCTCCTCCCTGTCTCCGTTTCCTCCCTAGTTGGGCCCCCAGCCTTGCTGCCTCTCTACTTCCAGTGGTATATTTTCTATTTTGTTATCCAGCGGAAAAAGTGGGTGGTAAGTATCCATGGCCCAAAGTCCCACTTCCTTTGTCTCCAGGACCCTAGGGAGGGGAATGGGGTTCTCCAGGGGGAATACACTGAGATTTACTCCAGGCCTACTTTAGAGCAAAGTGACAGAACCAGGTATAGATCTTCCTTATTTCTAGGTAGGATGATTTGGGCTCAGCAGGAAACCTGATTCTCCATGTCCTATTTCATTCAGCAGTATTTCCTGAGGTTCTTGTGCTGGGCATAAAGCCAGGGGTGGGCTGGGGAGTAGAGAAAATAAGTAAGAGACGTCACCAACTCTCAAGAACTTCTGATGATGCAAAATGTGTTTGACACCAAAGAAGAGGTACAGGCAGAAGGTTCTGAGATTCCAAAAGGGGCCTGATACATCAGCTGGATGAGAGGCATCAGAAAAGGCTTTGTTAAGTCACTTTTCTGACTCAGTGTGGAGGACAGAGAGAGATGGGGTGGAGAGAGGATGGACTTTGAGTAGAGAAACTGGGAAGTAAGTGGTGAATTTTCCACTGGACATTCTGTGGAGGGCTCAAGTGTCAGGGGAGGGGCCTGATGCAGAAAAGTGACTGGAGATTTGATCAGGGTGCTGGCATGGACTGAGCCATGGCGCTGGAAGATTCATCTGGCATCATGATGAAGGGATGGACTTAGATGGGTTGGGAGGAGCTGGAGGCAGGGAGACCCTGTAAGCTGTGGCACCTATGAAGGAAACAGGCAAGGAGGGCTGGGGTGCCTCCAAGAATGGAAGGAAGCAGTAGCACTAGATACTACAGGATTGGGCAACTGAGAGGGATGCTAACCATGATTAGTGTTCCAGTATGGGTACCCGGGAGAATGGCCACACCATGCAAAGAAATAGGTGAAGTGAGAGGTGAATTTGCACCAGTTGTAACACTCTGTGCCTCTCACTGCAGGACTTGGCGTGGATGATCACCTTCTACGTCCGCATCTTCCTTACTTATGTGCCACTGTTAGGAGTGAAAGGCTTCCTGGGCCTTTTCTGCATTGTCAGGTAGTATTAGATGGGGAGCAGGGGCTGGCAAAGAAATGAGGTTTGGGAGTAACCAGTCTGGTCTGGGAGGTGCGCTGCAGCTTTGGGTAGCAGGAGTGTTTAAGGTGTTGGTTCAGGAAGGTGGCCAGGCTGGAGCAGTTATCTAAAGGAGAGTGAGAACTCTGGGCTCTACTTGTCCTGTTTTTATTTGTGTGTTACGCCAACCAGGTTCCTGGAAAGCAACTGGTTTGTGTGGGTGACACAAATGAACCATATCCCCATGCACATTGATCATGACCGGAACAGGGACTGGGTCTCCACCCAGGTAAGGGACAGTTTCTTGGAAGACCAAGGCATAACGCAACTGAAAAAAAAAACGTGGGTGGGCAGAGACAGGGTAGGGTGTGTGGGGGAGCAGTAACAAAAGTTCCCATCAGCACTACCTCATTAACTTGAGGCTTCTCCCTACTACCATGTGGAGAAGGGAGTGACCAGGGACAGTTCTACAGCCCCTCCTCTCAGGCAGCTTTACCTGGAGAGGGCTGGACTGGCCTTTGCATCTGGTATTCAGAGCCATGCTCTCCCCCCTCCTTTTTCTCCAGCTCCAGGCAACATGCAACGTCCACAAGTCTGCCTTCAATGACTGGTTCAGTGGACATCTCAACTTCCAGATTGAACACCAGTAAGAAGGGAGATCTGGGAAGCAGGGTCTTGGGCAGGGTCCATGGCAGGGCGGTGGGGAGTAGATGGGAGCAGAAGAGTAGGAGCCACTGACTGTTCCCTGTTCTCCCTTAAGTCTTTTCCCCACGATGCCTCGACATAATTACCACAAAGTGGCTCCCCTGGTGCGGTCCCTGTGTGCCAAGCATGGCATAGAGTACCAGTCCAAGCCCCTGCTCTCAGCCTTCGCTGACATTGTTCAGTGAGTATCTGAACCTGGGAAGATAGCTAGTAGGGCAGGAAAAAGACAGGGCAGTGGGTTTGGTGGAAGTGTGGGGTTGGAGCCACGGGGTTTCCCCAATGGAATGGACGTCACCAATGCAAAAGTAGGGCACTTGTGGTCTTGTGGCCAGGTCAGTCCTTCGTTCTCAGTGCCATGGCCCAAGCTCTTTCTCAAAGGGGAAGAAAGCATTTACATGGGAAGGGGGCCCATCATGGAGATGGGCTCCCAAACCTCTGTAGAGCTTCTCACTACATTCCTGGTGGGTGGTTTAGCTTTGGGGCTCGGCTCCTCCCTGCCTCACTGCCTGCTCCCATATTCTCTCTGCAGCTCACTAAAGGAGTCTGGGCAACTCTGGCTAGATGCCTATCTTCACCAATAACAACAGCCCGCCATCTGGAAGAGGAGCCTCTGGAGCCAAAGCAGAGGGAAACTTGAGGGACAATGCCACTACAATTCTAGTATTCAGAGGGGGTTGGTTTGAGATAAAGGCTCTGGCTCAAACCCCTCCCCTTTATCTTCAGCAGGTCTGTAATGCAAAGAGGAGGGCGACATGCAAGCCCCCTAGGAGGGATGGAGTTGTTAGGACAGGGATGTGAGTTTTTTTTCTCCTTTTTTTCCCTTGTGTGTCACATGCAGGTGGTTGGTGAGCAATGAGGGCGTCAGGAACATGTTAGAAGAATAGGGAGGACCAGCTGAGCCCAGAAATGGAGAGATTTAGCAGTAAAATTCCACCCAATACCTGGGAGTTCTGCTTACTTCAGGGCTGTGACCTGTTTGCCTCAGGCTACTGGAGAAGCAAGTTCTCCATTGTTAGAAGTAGGAAGGACAAAGGCCAGGACTGTGGTGTTGAAGACATCTGCCCCTGAAGGATATTGCCACTACTGATTTTGGTTCCATGTTCCATCCAAAGTATCATGGGAGTATTAGGTCCTGGGTCTTGCCAAAATGGCTGGCAAAGAGTTACTGGCCATTAAAACTCCCTTCAGCTTTTGATTGACCTCTTCTAACCAGCATGCAAACGGCAAAAAACTCCTATGACAGGAGTCCACTTCTTGCTCCATGAACAAGCGAGCAGATGGGCAATTTAATTTTCTCCTCCTTAGAAACAAGTAAGGGCTCCTAATGGATTCTCTTAGCTTCCCTACCTCTAATTCCAAGTTTAATATAATAGCAGTCAGTGAGCAGTGACCAAGCTGGGAGATACTGAATTACCAATCATGAGGAAAACACGAGTTTGCTCACAAAGGATATAAGGGCTGTAATAAGTTACCTTAACATGAATTATTTACAGCATTACTTTAGATCAGGAGCAGTGGAGTTAAAGGTAATCACTTCATAGTTCTAAACCAGAAACAGGGATAAAGACACAGAAGTTTGTGATCACCTGTTGCTGTCTCAGGCGTCTTACTCTGTCAGTTCTGTTCAAGTACCTTTCTCTGCTGGGGACCAGGTAGGAATTTAGGATATCTTATCAGTCTAATACTGAAATGCAATGTTTTTTTAATCTCATTTTTAAAAGATAGAAACAATTTAACCCATCTCCAGAGAGCTAACAGAAGAATGTGCTCCAGGAGTCCAACCTCAACTCCACGGCTTGTTATCAGCACTCACACCCTTCTTCTTCCCCACAGCCGTAGCCATTCAATCCAGTTGAAGGGTTTTTCGCCTGTTCAAAAGCATCTACCACAGGCATATTGAGCATGTGGGACACAGGAAAGACAGAACCTCAAATTAGAAGGACAAAGCAGAGCCCCAGAAGAACTGCATTTAGCGTTAGGAAAGAAAGGCAATCAGGATAAGGGTCCTAAAACATGTTGGGATGGGACTAGAGGCACCACCTATGGAAAGGGTGTCATGATTATGCGGAAGTTTGTCAAAGAAAAAATAAAAAAACAGAGGGGAGAGAACAGGTTGCAGAGGACTTCAGATCTTTTTCATTTCAGCAGAACCTGGTTTAAATGAGAACTGAAGAGTTCTATTCTCATTGGCTTCCTCACTCCAGAAAAGGTGCTGATCCTTCTTCATCCTTCCATTCCTTGCTACCTAAGGTTTGGGTGTCATGAGTCTGTCAAGCTCTCTGGTTTGGGGCCCAGGCTGAGCAAACCCAGTGAAGCTTATTAAGCCAAGTCCAGATCCTCAAAGCACCTCTAACATGTGGCCTTCTTTCCTTGACCTAGACCAGTGTGGTCACTCATGGCCAAAAAGTGACACACCAGTGACAAAAGGCTCAGACTGCACAAGTGCTCTCAAATCTAATGACAGATGAGAAAACAGGCTTAGCACAAGTTGGCTCCAGTCACAGGTGGTGGCAGAACATCTGAACTCACTTTTGAAAAACTCCAACTTCCGTGTTTGTCCTCGTTACTTTCTTCCTACCACTTGGCCATAGGTATTTTCTTATGCTCAGTATCAGTGTCCTTTTGGTATGTGCCAATTTTGTTAACACATTCCGATGAAGCTGAAAAATAAAGTTAATTTTGACCAAATGAAGGCTACTCGCTTGTATTCCACAATGTTCCTCTGCACATGTCAACAGGACTCCCTGTGCCTATGCTTTAAGTTACTATCTACCTCTATGGCTCTGACTTCTTTCTGAACATGAGTCCCTGCACCGCCTCCCTTTTGTATAAGCCCCTTCTTGGGCAGAGAAAGGAACATCAGGACCTCTAGAAAACAGAACACAGGTGAACTATGCCAAGGACAAGAAAAGCCAACCCCTTCCCATGACACCCACATTCAAATGCTAGATATACTCACCAGGTTTTATGGGCATTTCTTCCTATCATGAGGCAATGGCCTCACCCTTTAACTCATTTCCAGTCTCAGTATGGGTAGTCCCTATACGTCTCCTTTTTGCCTAAATCTTTCTCTGCAGACACAATACCTACTACAAAGCAATGTCTTTTTTAACCTCCATCCTACTAGAATAGCAATATTTGAGCAAGACTATTAGAACATGCTTTAAAAAATTACAACAGAATAGATTTTCCCTGTAGTGTGTGGTGGTTAATAAATATCTAAAAAAACTAGGTAACTCAACTTCAAAAAGCAAGAGGAAAGCAAACCACTTGACATCCTTGCCTACCACGGGTACAAGCCCTTAACTAGAACTATTGCTCTGAGGCAGTAACTCCTATGAAGCTGGGGAGAAAACCCCCAGCTCAAGGCTGTCCTGGCTGGTCTAATCAAACAGATGTGGGATTAGCAAGAGAAAATAACCAAATTTAACAAGTATGTATAAGACCTCTGCATACACGAGAGACTCCACATGCTCTAGGGGTTGAGATAAAAAAGGAACATGCGTATGTAAGACATTCTGAGCTAGGAATCAGGTAAGGTGCCTTGGGGTTCAAAGGGTCATTGCAGGAGAAAAGAAGATGGTAGTAAAAAGTCTGTCCTGTCCTACAGAGAGATCAAAAGAGGTTATCTCTGGTAATCTCTTACCATTTCTGGGACCCATCACCACTACCATAGGCTTAGAATCAAATATATGAATCAGAAAATGGAGTTCAAATTAAGGGTGTGGCTTGGCTTAATTTGGGAAAAATTGGTTTTATTCAACTGGAAATAGCAATGAACAAAACAAACTCCTGCCCTCAGGATAGAACTTTCTGTCCACACTAGTGGTTTTTGGAGTCCCCTAGTTATGGCTATCCTATTCATACCTCAGCCAGAGTAACTCTTATATCCTGAGATTCAAGATAAGATTTTTATTTGAAAAATAGGTTGCTCCTTAAAAACTGTGAAAACCACTAATCTTTGGTCTTTTACCCACTTACCTATCAAAATATTGACTTAAATTTCAGACCACTTAATGATCTCCTTAGCTTCAAATGGCAATGATAGGAATGCTAAGAAATTAGGATCTCAAACAGGATGGCTCCCCACCAAGTTTTATCAAGATTTTGCAAAGTACAAAAACATCCCATCTGTATGAGAAATAGCAATCTAAATGTGACGTCAAAAAATGATTAAGTGATTTTTGAATGGCAGCTTTCACAATTTACAAACTGGCAAATGCTTGAATGCTATATAGTAGTTGATCTAAATTGTGAAGTTTTCTCAAAGGAGTTCCTTTATTTCACACAGTAGGTGAAAAACTGGGAATTTCATCCCTCCCAAGATAAACCTGCATCTTCCTCTGAATGGCTGAAGCACCACCCAAGCTGCTTTGGCCATTCAATGGGGCATGGCGCCATCTTGTGGCCACACTCAAACCACCTGTTCATACTACTATCTGCCTTTTATAATTTTATTGACTCTTCTCATACACTGAAAAACAAAAAACATGACAATAGCATCAAGTCCCAACTCAGGTGACTGCCTCAGAGAGGCCATGAGAACTAAGCCACCTTATGCCTCTGAATAACTACTTTAAAGATTCAAGTTACATACCAAGTTCAAGTTTCTGCCCACCCCAGGACACGACCAGTTATCAAACCCACGTTTCCCACTCCAGGGACTCCAGCGCTCCATCTGTCTTATTTCTCAGTAGCTCTTCCTATTGCTGTAAGACTGAATCTTCCTGCTGGCTATCCTTTAGGGTGAGTCAAGGCTGAACCAGAGAGAAGTGCAGTCAGGTTCCACCATCACTGGCCAACAATTGACCAGCCAGGAAATAATTTCCATAGTCTTTTGTCTCCACCATTTACCTTCCTCTCCCTTCTTCAAAACTGTTGCCATCACTTTTATGGAACAGCAGATTCAGTGTCTATTAAATTGACTAAAAGGTGGTTTGACCTGACATACTTTCCTGAGCTAAAAAAGAAGAAAACAAAGTACCTCTGTGGCCTTCCTACAGTAAGATCAAGTAAAAAAGGGAAAAGCACTACTGAGAAAGGTACTGCTGGAGAAGCAATGCAATCCCCTCCCTGCCCCCATGGAGGTTTCTCTAGTGCTAGCTCTTGAGGGTACAAGGCAGCCATTCTGGGGTCAAGGAGGTATAATGAAGGGAAACATTTATTTCCCCCTTTTAAACTTCCCTGCTGCCCCAGTCTTTGCCTTCTTCTTAGCAGATCCCTTGGGTTCTGGCTCCTTGCGCTTAGCTGAAGAGAGAGAGCCAGTCACCTTGAAGAAATCTTCCAGGCGGCCCTGGGTGCTGCCTTGGCGGCTCTTGCTCAGCCGCTTGACCCCACTGCGGATTCGCTCCTCAGAGAACTGCTTTTCACCACACATGAATTTGACGAGCTCTTCTTCATTTGGCTCGCTCCACTTCAGCTCCACAGATTCCGGGTCCAGCACCTCAGGCTCTAGGAAGAGCTGCTGGGCCTCCTTGTGGAGCCAGTTTTCTGGCACGGGGTACTTGGTAGGATCAAGTCGACGCACAATCTCCTCAATGCTCTTGTGCTTCTGGATGAGGTCCACAGCGCGCTTCGGCCCAATGCCCCGAATGCTCTCACAGTAGTCACTGCCCAGTAGGATGCACAGGTCCACAAACTGCTCCTGGTTCAGGCCCAGCTCCTGTAGAATACGGCTCAGGTGAAATTCCTGGATGGGCAGCTTCTTGGCCTCACTGGCAGTCAGGTGCCGCATTAGCACAGGGCTGCCAAAGGTCAGACAATCCATGTCCTCTGTAGCTGCTGCATAGACTTTGCCAGCCTTCACCAGGGCTGCACAGCTGGCCTCTGCCTCACTGGGTGCATCAAGGTATGGGACACCCATGAGGCTCAGCAGACGCTTGCACTCATCGTTGTGTTGCTTGGTGACCTTCACCAGTCGCTTGGTATACTTCTCTACGTCCTCCTCTGCCCCAACATCCTGAGCCTGCTGTAGTTGCTTCTCTGCCTCAGCCCGCCGCTCACTGCGTTTGGCCAGCTCGCCTGACTTGAGCTGCGGTGGCTTGCCATCAAAGACGTACACGGGCTTGATGCCATTCTCTATCATGCGGATGGTGCGGTAGAACATGCCCATCAGGTGGCTGGTGGTCTCACCCTCCTCATTCTGCAGCACATCCCCACCGTGGCGAACAGCAATCAGGAACTGATAAATGCTCATGGAGGCGTCAATGGCCACCTTACGGCCAAAGTAGCTCTTGATATCATGCTCCCGGATGGCACTGGGGGCCACATCAGCAATCAGTTTGGCCAGGCCTTGAATACCCATAGCAATACAGAGGAGGGACAGCTAAAAAAGAAAAGCAAGTAAGAAAAGGAGGAACATACAGCATACAAAAAAAAGTTATAATTGGTGCTATCTCACCAACTTCATGCCTTCAGCTAAACAAACTTAGCACAACAAAAAGGACATCAAGTCAGCATGCAGAAGATGAAAAGATGAACATTGCCACAGTTTCCACTGCCAAGAAACTTTCAGTCCAGCAAGGAACTCTACTCAATTAATACTAAGGCTTCCTGAATGTAACTGAACTGGGTACTAAGAAAAACAAGACACTGTTGATGTCCTTAAGGGACTTAAAATTTGTGGGTATGGCAGCAATAGCGCTAACATGCAGTAAGGGCTCCAATAGACATCTTCATCAAGGATCATACAAATCCAGAGTGTGCCTGGCCCAACTTGAAGAGCCCAGGGGTAACAACAGCAGAACTGAGCCCCAGAGGACAAATACTGGTTTGACAAAGGTGAGATGTAACAGATACCAAAGCAACCATAATACACAACTGAATGTACAAAGTAGTAAAACATGAGTATCCATCTTCTTCCCAATACCTGAAAACCACTTTTATTCCTCCCTAACTCATTCCTCCACCCCAATCCCCTTAGCAGTTGTGGTTCACTTTCTGTGTCAATTTGGCTAGGCCATGTATCCAGTTATTTAACTAAACACTAATCCAGATATTGCTGTGATGGTATTTTGTAGATGTGGCTAACATCTATAATCAGTTGACTTTAAGTAAAGGAAACTGCTTTCCATAATAGGGGTGGGCCTCATACAAATCATCTTAACAACCTTAACAGCAAAAACTGAGGTTTCCCAAAGAAGAAATTCTTCCTCAAGACTGCAGCATAAAAAAACAAAAAACAAACAAACAAACAAAAACCCCTGCAGTATCAACTCCTGCCTGAGTTCCCAGACTGCCAACCTGCCCTACAATTTTCAAATTTGCCCACTCCTACAATCATCTGAGCCACTTCCTTAAAATAAGTCTCTTCAGATCAATATTCTATACATCTATGTGTTCTGTCTCTCTGGAGAACCCTGGCTGGTAGAGCAGTCTTTGAAGAATGGGAGTGATGTGGCTTTCTCATACATGGCACTAATCTTCCTCCAGTATCCCCTCAGCGTTTCAGAGTTTCTACTTCTACCATGATGTTGCTTGTTTTAAAGTCCTTCACTTGTATGTTCTCTATACCACTAAGTCTGAAGTGTGAAATCCCTGGCTCCGACCCCACCCCAGGTCCTGATCTAGTCAGGCCAATACTGCATTGCTGTGGTTCAGGCCCCTTAACAAATATTTCCTAGGGCAGTGTTCCCAAAACTTCAGTCAGGCCCAAACCACATTCACATTTTTTGCTACTTCCATCAAAACCTGTATTTTCATTCACTTAAAATTTTCATGAAATGGATACCACTGTTTAAAAACTAAGATAACTTGCCCTGGCCGGTGTGGCTCATTTGGTTGGAGTGTTGTCCCCTATCTGAAGGATTGTGGGTTCAATCCCCAATCCGGTTGGAGTGTTGTCCCCTATCTGAAGGATTGTGGGTTCAATCCCCAATCCGGGTGTGTACAATCCCCGGTCCGGGTGCATTCGGCAGACAATGCTTCTCTCTCATATTGATGTTTCTCTCTTTCCCGAACTCTCTCAACTCTGTCTCTCTCTAAAAAGCAATGGGAAAATGTCCTTGGGTGAAGTTAAAAAATAAAATAAAATAAAAACTAAGATAACTTGAAAAAGAGAACTCATCTTAAGCAAGGTCTGTTATATCAGTTATACTTTAATATGTGTTGAGTGTATAATTATTAAGAAGGATTTTGTGTGTGTGTCACTCAAAGTCATTGTGTATCCACTGCGTGGTACATGTCCAACACTACCAAATACTGTACTAGGCCTTCCAATCGCTCCCATTCTTCCTTCGCAAGGTTCTTTCTGAATAAAGCGAAGTGACCCTGTTACATTCCTCTTTCTAATTAAGTTCAAATACCTCGGCATGGCAGCAAGATCTTCAACGTTCTGGTTCCCCATCTACCTTCAGTCTCGGGAGATGGGGGAGCAGTGAAAAAAGGCTGGAACAAGGTCTGCCTTCTCTCACCTTCGCTCAGCTGCGCCCTCCACCCGCCATCCTCTACTAGGCGCTCCTGCAAGGTCCACCTCCCGTTAGTTTCCCAGTGAACGGCAATGGCCTGAATCTAGGCGCCAGCATTTACCACCTGTGTGGCATCACCGAGTCCCTTCGTGTGTGACATTACGAAGCCATGGAAGTTTGGTCTTCCTCATCCGTAAGCTAAGATGAATACCACGCCCATCTTGCAGAATTACTGCCAGGGCCACCTGAGGTAGAGGCTGAGAAGCTCCGGGCACGCACGGGGTGCTGTGCGAACGCCCCTCCTCCGGCACCCACGCCGTGCTTTCAGTCCCGCCTCCCGCGGGCCGCTTCGCTGGAACGGGTGCGGACAGGACAATGCCCTGGTGCCCGGTTATCCGGCCACCGCATCCAACAGCGGGGTCCGAACAGGTGAAGTCTGACACTGTTTCTCATCCGGATCTTGGTCGAAATACACCACGATCCCATGAGGTGGAGTTATTATCCGCTTTCTACAAACGAATAAACTCGGAGGTTACGCGACTAGCTCCAGTCCCACAGCGGAAAAGTGGCGGCAGAGCATTCGCGCCTCCGACCGGCGCGGCAGCCGGTCCCCGGGAGCCCCCGGCGCAAAGCAGGCCCCACCGCCCTCGGGGACGCTTCCCATGGGGGTCTCACCTGGCCTTACAAGCGCGAGGTCTCGGTAGCTAGCGTTCGGTCCGGTGTCCCCTAGCTCAGTCCCTTGCCCAGCTCCCACCTCAGACCGCCGGAGGGTCTCCTCTCGCTCCACCGCCTTCCAAAGCCCGCGCTCCCGTCACGTGACTCGCCGCTGCGCACAGCCTCCTGGGAAGTGTAGTGCAGGCCCGCCCCCTCGGCCGCCTCTTCTCAAGGCACACAGTCCCGGCACGGCCAACGGACTCTCGCACTGAGCCTACAACTCCCACAATGCCACTTGCGCGGGCGCCGCATCCTCTTCCGGCTGAACAGCGCGCCGGCTCCTGCCGACGTGTTTTTCCGGTGGTGGAGCCGCGGTTCACCCCGTCCCCGGCAAAATGGTGAGCGGGCCGAGGGGAGATTGCAGCAGGCGTATGAGGGCCCCCCCTCAGGGCCTGTCCCACACTCCCGTTCTCTCGCGGAGGCCTCGGGCGCCCGCGATCCGGGCCGCGGGAGGCTCCAGTATCCTCCGGCTTGGGCCGAGGGACGGGCAAAGGAAGCCCCTCACCCTGGGCTCCTGAGGCTGTTTCGATTTCGCCAGTTTTAAGGGTGGGGGTGGGGGGCGTGAGGTGCATTTTTAGTTTCTCGGAGCTTTTCTCTCTCTCACTCGTGGTCCGGCTTTTCTCTCTGTCTCGACATTTCTTCCCCCTGCGGAACTCGCGCGTATTCTACAAGGCCCTGGGCAAATGTCATCTTCCCGGTGAAGCACTTCGACCTCTCTCAGGCAGGTGGCCTCTCCCGGGAGCTCCCGCAGCCTCTGTACAGAGCAGACCTCTCTCTTGCCACGTGTCCTGGCCTTCATTGTCATCTGCCACTCCTCCTAGTGACCGCCATCTGACGCGCTTCCAGCCCTGACATGCTGTCTATTCATCTTTGTACTCCCAGTGCCAAACACGGGGCCTGCGATGGGAGGCCCAATAAATGGCAGCGATTGTCTTGTCCTTTGGGGGCGGGGGGATCAGTGTTTACCGAATTGAATTCCAGTGTCTCTTAGAACAATGGGGTCGCTTTACTTCTCTAGAGTTGTTATGTTCAGGATTTGAGAGACATTGGCCGGTGGGTGACAATGGAAGTTAACATTTGTACAGAACTGTATGTTTCCAGCCCTCTTTCACAGGCATTACCTCATAACCTTTCCTAAACTTTGGGAAGGAAACAAACGCCTATTGAGGAACTACTGCCAGGCCGTAGCCAGATGCTTTGACGTGGGTCGTCTTTCTTAAATCATACATCAACCCCGGGAGATCGTTACAGCTCCTTGACGGAGACTCTTGCTCGTCGCTAGAGCCAGCATTTGAACAGAGGCCTTTTGCCAGTAGATTCCGAGGTGCCATAACAGTGTAGTGAGAATAATACAGAACGTTGAGATCTGGGGACTGGTCCATAAAGCTCCTAAAATTATATAGGCAGACTTTTTCCTCTGTGTGCTTTTTCTTGGACAGAGAGTCCACACCTTTCATTACATTTTTTTTCATAGTGGTCCGTAGCCTCAGAAGATATTGAGGGCTATTGATCTGTAGCTAATTAGTCACCTTTTGCATTCTAGCCTCTTGACTCTCAGCTGCTCTTCTCAAATCTTGCTGAAAAGACAGTGCCACCTTAGTTTCAGATGTTAATGGTTGTCACTCCCACATGGAATCACGTGATGTTGGTTCTGGAGGATTTCCATGCTTCCCAGGCTGAAACGGGCCTTGAGCTGTTGCAACAGCATGAGGTTCCTTAAGAACCCCTTAATCCACCACGTTGAAGTCTTGGGATTCTTTCATGGCTGTGATCTGATGCCTTCCCCTAGGAGCTCGAGGCCATGAGCAGATACACCAGCCCGGTGAACCCAGCTGTCTTCCCCCATCTGACCGTCGTACTGTTGGCCATTGGCATGTTCTTCACAGCCTGGTTCTTCGTGTATCCTTCCGCTGAGCAGCGAGTGGGCCGGAATTACTGATGTGGGAAACTGAGGCAGAAACCATGCTGGGTGCATGCACCCTGCTCATTTGTCCTGGTGTGGGATTGGAAGAAGGTAAGGAGGTCAAGGGAAGGCTGTTGATGTTCCAGGTCAGTTTTCAAGTTCAGGTGAGCGCAAGTTTGCTCTTCAGATTTCTAGGACAATAAGCTGAGGGCCCGGCGGGACTGGAGGCTGGGGGTAGGTCTGAAGTTGAAAAAGTGGTATAAGGAGGGATGCCCTCTGGTGTCAGGAGATCTGAGGACTAGTCTAGCCCCACCATTCATTAGCTGTGTGACCTGGGGCAAGTGACCTAACCCCCCTGGGCCTTATTTTCTTCCTGGTTAGTAGAGGGGTAGAGCAGAGTAACAGTCTGGGTCATCTCTTGGGCCTCTCTGCCTGGCTGCACCAAGCCAGACAGACCTCCCAGAACGCCTGCAGCCCGGATCTTTCTCTCAGAGCCACAGTGCTCTGTGCAGTGCATCCCCTTGCTTCTCCTTAACCATCTCGCCAGTTATGAGGTCACCTCTACCAAGTACACTCGTGACATCTACAAAGAGCTCCTCATCTCCTTGGTGGCCTCGCTCTTCATGGGCTTTGGGGTCCTCTTCCTGCTACTCTGGGTCGGCATCTACGTGTGAGCTCCCAAGGGTAAGAGCTGTGACAGGGTGGAACACTGCAAAACCTCCCACTTCTCTATCAGAGTGGTCCTCAGGCCCGCATGACCCCTTGGTTCTTGGAGACAGACTCAGGATGGTTAGGGACACCAGACCCATGTGCCTCTTTCCCTGTTCCTAATGGGGGTTTGAACCAAGTGTGACCTACTTTGTCAGTTCTAAATTCTGTACGCTGCCCAGGGCCTCGATCTGGCTTTGGGATGTACTATGTAGGGCTGTGGTCGCAGGCTTCTCATGGTTTCACAGTGGCGTTCTTACATGTCATATACCAGTAACTTGGAGAGGCTGCCGGGGAGTGAGGGGGCCAGAAGAGGGTCAGGGACTGGTACTTAAAATTTGCTGCTGCAAGGAGGGCTGTTTCGATTAGGCTGAATGTTTTCAGCCATTGAAATAAATGTTGACTAACTGATAAAAGAAAAAAAATCTTGCTGCAGATAATCCATCAAACATGTCATGAGAATTGGCTTTGGTTTCTTAGCTTCAAAGGAGTGTGCCCATCAGCCCTTGCCCCAGGACATATGGGGCTCAGTAAGAAAAGCTGGTGGAAAGGAGGATCTTTGGTCTCATTTTGATACCCTTCTCCTCTTTCAGGTTTCAACCAGGCAGCTTCACTGAATCCCTGCTTTTGTAAATTAACTTTTTTACTGTTGCTGGAAGCGTCCCGCCTGCTGCTCACAATAAAGGCAGATGTGTGACCACCTGGTCTGGTGCCCAGTCTCAGTTCTTCTCGCTCTTCTTCTGCCTTTCAGATGGTTCCTGCTGCTGGGATACCTGCTTTGTACTTACGTGGGCAGAGGGGATGTGGGAGGGGTGTCTTGTCCTTGTAGTTGAAGCTTTACCTGTGGTTAGGAAGGGCAGGCCTACCCTGATCTGTTGTTTCTAGAGCAAACTTCTCTGGGAACCCTCACCAGTCAAGTCTTCCCTGGGCCAGTCCTCTGCTCCCCATGTAGCTGCCTTCTCTGGGCGGGGAGCCCTGGCAAGGCTCAGCTTATCCCCCAAAAAGGCTTTCCCCTAGGATGACTACTTTAACCCACGGAGGGCAGCGGTAGGTCCCTGGGGTGTGGCTAGGGGAGGGGCTCCTGAGTCCTGTTCCCAAGCCTAGTATGAAGCTAAGAAGGATAATGGGGTATAAAGCATCCATCTGGCTTAGGCACCCCAGAGATTCCAGCGGGTCCTCGCCCCACAGGTGACTCCACGTCCCACCAAAACAATCTCAAGAAGAGACGGGAGGCAAGCTCAGATACAAAGCCGTATTTATACATTTATTTATATATGTGTATTTACTTCAGAAGAAAAGAACAGTTCAGGGGACAGGAAGCAAACAGGCCAGGGCTGCTTCCCTCTGTCCGCTCCTGAGTCAGAGTTGGTACACGATAAATATGAGTCAGAGCTCAGGGATGGGAGCCGGGAGTTAACGGGGAGGGAGGGGCGCTCTATGCACATGCAGGCTTTTATGGGGGATACAATGAGGGCAGGGGTCTTGTGCATTGAGAGGCCCTATGTACAGCTTGAAGCTTGGGGGAGATTAGCCCAGTGGCTACAGGAATAAATGCCAAAGGGAGAGAGAAAGGAAGAGATGGCTGCTGGACCCTGGGTAGGGCATGGAGCCAAGACACCCACCTACCGGCCCCAGCCAGGCAGCTGTCAGCCTCCAGCAGGTGGCCCATTCACCTTCCCTGAGGCCCTTTTACCTTATTGGGCTTAACGCAACTTTGGTCCAAGGTTGACCCCCCTTGAGCAGCTTGGAGCCCCTGCTTGGCCCCGACCCCTGCACTGAGACCTCCATCCCAGGCATGGAAACAGCCAGCTGCTAACCAGATTGGGGCTATGCTGTGTCCAGATGGGCTCCAGGGGGCAGTGGAGGGTCACTTTCCAGATAAGGACAAAGGGGCCATAGTCCAAGGATGCATACCCCACTGAGGAAGCCCCAGAATCCTACTATAAGGAGGTGGGCTCAGCAGTTTTAAGGCATTTAGGGAGGTCATTCCCCCCGACCCCCACGCTGTGGGAGGAGAGAGAGTAGAGTAGTCCTAAGTAAGGCTGGGCCCTCTGCCTGGTATGAGAGCCATGTTACTCATATTTCAGAGTGAGAGAGTGGAGCCACACTTGGGGGGGCTGCTGAGTGTCCAGGTATCCCCGCTAGCCCCCATCCCCCTGGTGTCTCCCCACCCTGAGGGTAAGTGCTTTGAGATCCACAGCAGAAGGGGACCCACAGTTCCTAGGCTTTTTCAAGACTCAGCCCCGCTACAAAAAGGCCTCCCATTCAGAGCTGAGAATGAGAAGTGAGAGAGGGGCAAGGCCTGGTTCCCAAAGAGCTGGCAGACCATCACAGAGCAAGGACATATGGGAAGTCCTGTCCCCATGTCCCAGAACCCATGGCAGACATGGCTCAGTGATTGCCACACTCCTTCCATGAGCCAGATGTGGCCTCAGAATGCTGCAGGCACCCGCTAAAGACAAGTTAAGGTTGGCACTAGAGATAAAGACTTCTGTCCTAACCTAAGCCTACTACTACACTCCTGGGAGGACTGAGCAGAGATGGGGCCTCAGGCAGATAAGAATGGAGGGAGAGGCCAGAGTCTTCGTGGTCAGGAGTCAGATGGGTGTCTGAAGGCTCCCTGGAACAGATCAGAACCAGGGCCCTGTCTTTGCGAGTGTCATCCCAGGGCTCTGGCCCACTGGGCTTTCTATTGCCACCCTCCCACTCTTGTCCTGCTTTAAGTGCATTTTAGTAATTCATTAATAACAGCAAAAGCTATCTGCATCCACCCATCAGCCAAGATGGCCTGCTGCCTTGCAAGGATTCCTGCTCCTCTGCTCAGAGAATGATGGGTCACCGGCACCACTGTCAACTCTAGCAGCTCCCAGGGGGGCCTAGGCCATGGGGCTGCACCACTGGGAAGCTCACAGGGAACTTCCCTTCCAGGATACTCCAGGTTCAAGGGTCCAAGGCTTACCTGGCCCACTGGGCCCACTGGCCCCACTGGTTCAGCCAGGCACTAAGTGTATATAAGGCACGTGGTCAGTCTCCAGCCCATCCGGGGCTGGCTTCAGTTGCCCTGGGAGCTCTTGGAGCCGAGCTCTCCCAGAGAAAGCAGACCTCCTGGGCCACACATAAAGCTTCGAAGTGCAAGTCCAGTGTAACAGTCAAACCCCAAAAGTCCACCACCTTGCCACCCCTCAGGGAGCAGCTTTGAGGATGAGGGCTGTCTGCCCTCACTGACGCATGGTTCCAGCCAAGTCTCAGGGCTCCGTCTGAGCCCCCGCTGATCTCAAAGGCAGGCAGGTCCTCTCTGAGGGCCAAAAGGTCGCTCTCAGTCTCAAAGGGGAGGCAAGGAGGGTGAGCTCTAGAGACAGTCCTAGGCTTCCCCTTGCCTCCAGGGCCCCTGAAGCCAGCCCTCCAACCACTATGGCTGGACAGATGTGAACTGGTCCTGTCCTGGCCCCCCGGAAGCCTCCGGCTCCCTTCGGGGGTGTGGGAGGCGTGATCAGCAGGAATAGCAGCTCCAGTGCGAGGACCTCCAGTTCCACCAGGCGGGGAGGGCCAGGCCCAGCTCGGCCTCTGGGGGAGTGTCAGTGAATGGTGGAGAGCTGGGGGGCCGCAGGCTCCAGTGTAATGCCACTGCATCCAGTGTAGAAGGGGCGCCCAGGGACCCCGGGCCCTGGTGCGGGGCTGCCTCCGGGAGGGCAGCTCAGTCACACAAGCGGTAGAAGCGGAAGTAGTAGTCTGTGGCCGGCCGGACCAGGCCCTCCGCACTGCAGTTGGCCTGACCCTGAGTGGAAGGGCAGTGGGACTGGGTGAGGTGGCTTGGGGGTTGCAAGGCAGGAGGTACTCCCCCTGAGGACATCGCCTGACACTGCCCCAAGTCCTGCCCTGAGCTCTGTAAACCCTCTCATTCCCATCCCTCCCCCAAGACCCACACAGATACAGATGCCTGTGCTCACCAGTAATGCCACCTGGAAGTGGTAGGTGAATTCACGGAAGGACAGGATGGTTATTGGCCACTGGTGGGAAGTGCCCTGGAGAAAGAGAGGAGAGGGGTCAGGACAGCCCCCTGCCCCCGTTCTAATTAGCATTCATCTCACATGGCCATCGGCAGTCCTGGGCTCCAGTCCTGGGCTCCGGGGCAAGTTTGAGGAAGAGAGATGGGAGGGAGCAGGTTCTGCTTCGAGGAGCAACAGCAACCACCCTCGGCACACACTGTGCCTCGTCCGGACAAGTCCACAGCTGTCCTCACCGGGTGCCTGCTTCTCTTCCTCGTCTAGCCTACCTTCCCTCTCATCCACTATGCTCTGGGCATGTGGAAGTATTTCATGAACACCGTCTTCACTACAACGCAGTGAGGTGGCGCTGCTTACAGATGAGGAAACTGAGTTACTTGCCTAGAACCACACGGTGACACATGGCAGGGCTGGACTTCCAACCCAGGTCTGTCATGCTCTCTCCCTGACAGGGCAGCGTGGAGCCCGGCGCAGGCAGCTTGCTCATCGCCTACCGGAGGCTCTGGCTTTGCCTCTGCAGTATGTGTGTCAGGCCTGGTGTGTCAGGCCTGAGCGCCTCACCCGATGAGCACCTCGTCGGGCTCCCTCCCTTTCCTTGTCCGCCCCCCACCCTCCAATCTCTGTGGGGCCACAGGGCCTGGGCCTCCTGGGGCTCTCACCCCATCCTCTACTCAGGTTACTTTCTGCACGTCTCTCTCCCTGGCGAGGGCGCTGCTGCAAGGCAAGGCCTGTGCGCACTGCACTTCTGTCCCCCTACAACTGGGCCCAGCGCAGGGCCTGTGACAGAGGAGGTCCCAGTGAAGATTTTCTAAAAATTATTTCTTGACTTTAGAGAGAGAGAGAAACATCACTCTGTTGTTTCGCCTGTCTGTGCACGCATTGGTTGTCTCTTGCATGTGCCCCGACCAGAGATCAAACCCACAATCTTGGCATTTCAGGACGACGCTCTAACCAACTGAGCGAGCTGGCTGGGGCTCCATGAGCATTTGCTGACTAAACACATGAAGGGTGAAAAGAAATTTCCTTAACTTGTACCGAGGGTCATAACTTCAGGGACTGTTTCCTTCCCCGGGGCTCGGGTCAGGGCAGGGACAGGGACGGGACAGAGCAGGCACAGGGGCAGGAGGTGCTCAGCAGTGAATGGTGCACATATGACCCCCCGCCCCGGGGGCGTGAGCCCGAGGCCCCAAAGCCCTGGCCCTCTCTCCTCCCCCTTTGGGGACCCAGCTGTACTCGGGTGTCTGGTTGGTTCCCAGCTTCCCCGTTGCCCTTTACCTGAGTGTCCTGGTGGGTGTGGAGGCTCCATGGAAGGCCCCCCTCCTCACACGGTTCCTCCGACATTAGGCTGCACAGCACCACGGACACGGGGAACGAGGAGCTGGGGAAGGCCCAGTGGGCAGGGAAATGGGCTTCTGACTTCCTCACCCCAAGCCTCCTCCCAGCCAGGCTCCGCTCCACCTCCCCTGCCCTGCTGACGCAAGCCACTGAACCCACACACAGCCTGAAAACGCTGCCTAACAGTCAAGGTCCTCGGCTGCTGTACACTCGTTGGCATCCACCAACCCACACGGTCCAGGCCCCGAGCCCCTTGGGGCAGCAGCCCATTCTACAGACGAGGACCAGAAGCCCAGAGGCTGCCAGGGTCACGCCACCCGTGAAGCACAGGGCAGGCAGTCAGCATCCCTCCGCAGCCCCTAGGACCACCATGTCGCTCCCCACCCCCACGCCGCACTCACTTCATCTGCAGGGTCAGGCTGAGGTGCAGCGGGGTGCTGCTGCTGACAGGGATGTGGTAGGTGAAGTTCCCGGGCCTGAAAGGGCAAAGCTGGCTCCTCAGCCCAAGGCCACCCCTGCAGCCCCCACCCCAACGGACTCCCCAGCCCTCGGTCTAGACTGGGACCCTTCAGGGGTCTAGAAAGGGACTGCCCCACCTTGTGGGGGAAGTCCCTCTCCGGGGGGCCAAGATCTGGACATCTGTACTGCCTGGCCTCCTGTCGTCTGAGGGAACCTGTCCCTGGGGGGGGAAGGGGGGAGGCAAGCCCACCTGCAGGCACCCCCTGGAGCGCAGTACTGGGAAGTGATGGGCATCGAGTTCTCCAGCACCTGGATGGAGGTCAGGGAGGGGGCTGCATCTGCAAGGAAAGAGGCTGTTGGGGCGAGGAGGAGGAGGAGGGTGACAAGGCAGGACACAAAAAAGGAGTAGCCAAGCCTTTCCTTACCAGGTGTGGGTCAGTCACTCACACCTTAGTATGAGTAAGTTGCATGTTATTCTTTCCAGACCCCTACAATGGCCAGAGGCACACCACCCTCTTCCTCAACAGCCCCAGGACTAGCCAGTTCCCATGAGCCTGAGGTCTGTCTCCTTGACGGAACCGGAACACCCAGGAGCAGGGATGGCCTCCCATACCCCTGGCCGGGATGGGGTGGCGGGGAGGAAGCAGTGGTGGGAGGGGAAACAGGAGGCCCGCGCTTCAGGCCTCTGTTCCCGATCGCACACATCTCTAACCCACTCTGGGCTCAGTCAAGCTGGTGGCTTGAAATCAGCCACAGTGGGGGTGCTCATGCCCACGAATTGGGGCCCCCCTCTAGCCCCGAAAACCACTTGTGAGATGTGTGCCAGCACACCACTGCCTGCGGTCCTCTCTGAGCAAGCCCACCACGGACAGGCTGGCTGGCTGGGGGTGGGGAAACAGGCTTTCTTCTTCATCGCAGTTCATCTTCAGGCTCGCTGTTGCCTGACCATCCACCAGGAAGGGGACGCTGTGGCCACCAACCACTAAACATTTGCTGGACCGGGGACATTTTCAGCTCTATCTGGCACCCAAGGAACCCAACAGGACCCAGAATGCCCTGTGGGGTCATGGATGGGTATCAGATAAGGACACTGTGGATAGCGCCCTTGAACTTCTTTCCTGGGAAAACTACTGTCCTTCAGAGACCCAATTCCAATGTTCCCTGCCTGGTCCTTCCCTGATCACCTCCCCACCTTGGCCTGGACTGAGTGCCCTCCCCAGTCACCAAGCCACCTCTCAGAGCCTCATCATACTGCTGTGTTTTCATGTCTGTGAGCTCCTTGGGGGCAGAGCATGTCTCTCCCAGTGCCCTGTACAGAGCCAGCCACAGGGCACGGCCCAGGAAACAGCTGTCTGGTGCGTGTCTCGCCCCATGAGGCTTCCCCATCACCTTGAACTTCAATCTCTGCCAGCCACAGCTGCTCAGCCTTTTTTTTTTTTCTTTAAACCACAAAACCCATCAAATGAAAGTGACGAGGAGGCCCAAGACCCTTCAACCTTCCTGGTTGAAGCCAGGAAGGCTTCAACCTCCCCTTCGACCTCCAGGGCAGTGCCCAGGGCACCATGGAGGAACCTGGCTTGAAAACCCCCACAAGAAAGGATTCTGTAGCTTTGTGAAACCAAGGGGTTGAGGTCTGGAAAAACACAGAAAGAGCCAGGCCCCGGATCGGGAAGATTTGGTATCAAATTCCGGCTCTACCACTGATGGCGCCCTTGACAAGTCACTTCACGTGTCTACGTCTCTGTTTCCTCATCGGAAAAAAGGGAGCCATTCCTTTCTGCAGGAATGCTGTGAAGATTAAATGAGGTGCTCTCTGTAAAGCTCCTGGCCGGATTTCTGGTTACTGCTGACGGGACGGTTCTGCACCCAGGCACTCAGGTGACTGGGCTGAAACGGGCCCTGGCCAGGGAGCTACGCCGGGCTGGGCTGAGAGGTGTAGGGAGGCAGGGCAAGTACCTGGTGGGCCCCAGGTCTGAGTGGGCTGGGCAGGGCCCAGGCCAGGCTGGGGGGCCCCTCGGCGGGCCCGGCCATGGATTCGGAGACTGGGGCTGTTCTTGGTTTTGCCCTGCACCCCAGGAAAGGGGACTGCAGGACTGGCCACAGGCTCCAAGCTCTTTGGATGCTTGAAGTGGCCAATGCCATTGGCTGACAGGCCCCAGGACTTGGCTCTGATGTTGGTGACTGGCAGCAGGGCCATCTGGCTAGGGTCTGTGGATAGAACCAGGGACAGGCTGAGTAGGGGGAACTGCGCAGCTGTCTCTTGGGTTCCACTGGACTCTGGGTGACCCCCATCTATCTCCTGGGCCCCCCCAAGGGGGCCCCCAGTCCTTTCCAGAGCCTCATTCTGGGCTCCAAGGGACCCTCCCACCAATGAGTCTTTGGGGTCTTCCTCTGGACTCAGGTAAGAAAAAACAAAAACCCAACCCCAGCCCTAGCCCCCAAACAGCCATACCTGAGTGGTTCGTGGAGGGGCTGGGACTGGGGCTGAGGCTGTGGCTGGGGTTAAAGCTGGAGCCAGGGCTAGGGTCAGTGGTAGGGCTTGGAGTGGGTGAGGAGCAGCAGACAACAGGGCAGGGGTGGCTGGAGCACAGGTCTAAGGTGCGGATGGCTCGTCCTGGGGCTGAGCTGCTCAGGCTGCTGGTAACTGAGGAAGTCAGAGGCTGCATGAGCCAGAGGGGGGCAGCAGAGCCCCCCACCCAGCTCGCAGCCACTTCGTGATCCCATCGCTCCAGACCCACCCCAGGCACGCACCCAGCAGCAAAGAGGGCTGTGTGCCCGGCAGCCCGGTGGTCACAGGGGACTGTCGGAGCTGAGTGGTCCCAAAATTCTGGCTGGACCTGCTGGAGAAGGGTGGGCTAAGCTCAGAGGGGTGGCGACAGCCTGAGCGGGGTGGGCAGAGGGGAGGCTGGGACTCCTGGAGAAGCAGGAGGGGCAGGAGGAGGGGGACAGGGAAGGTGGAAAGGAGGCAGGAAGAGGGCAGCAGGAGCCAGAGGCAGGAAGAAGGGGGCTTGATCCCGACACGTACCATGGGCACAAGGCCTCACTCCCCCCAGGGTGCTGGGGCCGGAGCAGGGCCAGGAGACAGGAAGTGGACACGGCAAAAGAGCTAAGGGGCAGCAGAGAAGAAAAGGGGGAGACATGCGCAGGGGAGGAGAGAGAAAAGACCCAGTCAGAGATGGCCCCAGAGGCTGAGGGTGACAGTGGGCAGACAGAGCCCAAGGTCCCACCCTGGCCCTCCTTCTCTCTACCCCAGTCCAACCTGGACCCCTCAGATGCCTCTGACTCTCAGAAGCCCAAGTACCTGGAGGAGCACCGAGTAGCCAAAGAGAAATACCGGCTTCTGCGGGGACTAGAAAACAGCTGCCCCCCTCCAGGGAGACCCTCCCACCCACCCTTACAAGCCCCAAGCAGACTGAAAGCCTAAGGTGGAACCCCGCTTAGAGGGGACAGCCTCCATGGCTCCTCTGACCCTGGGCTGCCCACCAAAGCCCCACCTGACCTGGCGGCTCAGCGGGCAGCCAGGCCTCCAGAGACATACCCATCCGTTTCTACCAGGTCCTCCTCAGTACGCAGGCTCAGCACGTACAGCGTGGACATGGACACCACGCTGGGAACCACAGGAAAGGGCTACGGTTAGAGCTGGAGCCACGGTTTATGTCCTCTCTCCAGGGCAGGGCCTGGGCTCCCAGTGACACCTGTACCAGGCCTCCCAGCCCCCAGGGGATGAGACAGAATGAGGCGGCCCACCTCCTTCCCCAGGACCTCCAGGGCTCTCCTAGACCATGGCTTCCTCTTCCCCCAGGCCTAGCCCTGTGGGAAGCTCAACTCCCCAAGCCAGCCGCCCCAGAGCCTGCGGAACAAGTCACCTGAAGGCCATGACCACCACCAGGGCAATGATGGCTCCCTGCAGGAAGCGCTGGCTGATGCAGGCCTGGTCTGGGACCGCGGACGACGGCTGAGGACCGAGAGAAAAAGGGAAGAAGCAGAAAAGACCCAGACTTAGGGAGCCCTTGGTCTTACCCTCTGTGGGCTTTGCTGGAGGTGGAGGTGCCAAGGTTGGCTCATTCCCACGGAGGGCAAAGGGAGAGGAAGGACAAACAGGGCTGGGGTGGGGCAGAGGATCAGGACAGGAAGGGAAGCACTTGGAGTCAGTGAGCCTGAAGAGGGGCAAACTGGAGAGGAGAACCATGGGGGGTGGGGAGGCCCCAGTCAACCTACCTCCCACCCCTGCCCACCCTTACCTTGCTGGCCACCTTGGGGGGCCTCTTCTTGTGGGGGACGCTGCCCACCCGGCTGAACTGGCTCCCTGCGTGGCTACAGCAAGAGGGCCAGGGTCAGCGGTGCCTCTGGGAAGAGGGTCTTGCCCTCCCCCGCCCCGCGCTCCCACCTGAAGGCGCCTGAGCTGCCGGTGGACTTGAAGCTGTCCAGCCGCCGCAATTTGGCCAGCTTGTGGCTCCAGCGCTCCAGCTCATCGATGCGCGTCTCCAGGTTGTCGGTCAGCTTGCACAGCTCCTTCACAGCACCCACGTTCTCCATGAAGATGCGCTCCTGACACAGTCAATAGGTCGACGTGGCGGGCACAGCCTGCTCTGGGGAGCCCCAGGCTACACGCTCGTTGGGGAGCAGGAAGGGAGCCCCTCGAAGCCTCCCTACCCAAGCCAGCCTTTCCTCCCATCCAGGCTCAGCTCCCATGGTTCCCGGTGTCTATCTCCAAACAGCGTCCCTGCGCCTGCATCCCGCCAGCCTGAAGAGCCCTTCCCGCCCTGTCAGAATGCCCTGTCTCCCAGGGGCTCGTGCTCTCTGATCTCCCCATCTCGTGAACACGGTGTCTCACCCTGAAGCGCTCAACTGTTCAGCCGAGGCCAAAACGTACTACAGCCCAGCCTCACACCAGGTAAGTTACAAAACCATCCTCACGATAAACCATGTGTTTGAGCTTTGCAATAGTCAGATGAGAATGTCTTAGCAGTTACTACTGTTACCCTCCTTTGGCAGGGGAGGAAAATAACCCTCAGCAAAGTTCCTCTTGCCCTTATCACACAGCCATAGAGCGGCCAAGTCCCCACCTACCCCCTGAAGCTCACCCGCTTCCCTGTGGGGTGGGGGGGCACTGGAGGCAGCACACCCCGCCCCCCGCCCCCACCTTCCATCTCTTTGAAGGAGTGAATGCCCTCCACCCAGGCCGCCCCTCAGCCCTCTGGGCTCCCTCCAGTTCCCCCTTGGCACAAACCTTGTTCACGACCAGAAAGTTCTCTATGGTTTTCCCATTGGCAAAGACCACGTCTCCAGTGTCCTTTACAGCCTCAGGCAGGATCTCCTTCACCTCCTGGGCGATGACACCTGGGGACAAGCCAAGTGTGTGTAGAGGGTGGGGGCCACCCTCAGCACCTAATGTAAGTGGGGGACAGGGGCTGGAGAGGGCCAAGTTCTGGGGGCCAGAGATTTGGGTTCCAAGGAACCTTGAAGTCGGGGCTCCATGAACAAAGGGTTGCAGTCCTGGGGGCCAAGGTGCGGGGTCCCCCTGGCTGGGGGAAGGGACGGGTTCCTGGGAGTAAGAATCCCAGGAGAAGAGGGCAGGGATCTAAGAGGCTAAGGCAGGGTCCATCCAAGGGCAGAGGGGCAAGGATCCCTGGGCGTGATTCCCGGGCTTCCAGGTTCAAGGAGTGAATACAGGGACCAGGGCTGGCATGATTTCCCAGGGGCTGAGGGGTGGCACTTGTAGAGAGCAGGGTTCCTTGCAGCAGAGTTCCAGCGGTCAAGGGCAGGGGACCCTGGAAGGATGGGGGCAGGGTTATGGGACTCCTAGACTTCGGCCCCGTCCTCACCTGTCTCTGGCGCCGAGGCCTCGATGCCGGCCGTGGCAGCAAACTCCGGCTTGTATCTGTAGTGCACCAGCCGCATGCGAGAGATCCTCTTCAGCTGCTCCGTGGTGTCCACCTGCGTGGGGGCCACTCCTAAGGCTGAGCCCCTCCCCTCCTGGCCAGTCCAGAGCGGGACTGGCTGCCCAAGAAGGTGGCAGCCCAGAGGCTACAGGGTGGACGGGAGACCCTGCTACTGGGATCCCAGGATCCGGAGATCCAGGCCCAGCCTCCCCCCCTCTTCTCCTGCCATCAGCCCCTCTTGCTGGTGGCTCAGTTGTCCCCACCTCTTGCACGTGCTCCTTGGCTCGAAGATCCGACGGATGCATGAGCGAGCCCATGACCTTGACGTTGCCGTGCACAACCAGCGCCTCATCAGGCCGGTCTGTGTTGATGCCCACACGGCCATGGTGGAAGACTGTGTCGGGCACCTGCGCCCGCTGCCACAGCACGTCGCTGTCGCTCTCAAACTGGCCTGGGTTGGAGGCCTAGCGCAAGTTGGAGTTGGATGGATCAGTCCTGGGGGATGGGAGACCTGCAGCACCCTGGGATCGGGGGAAACCCCGCAGCCGTCCCTCCAGCCCCAGCCAGGGCTCCTCACCCCACCACGCGTAACTTAAACTGTCCCTCCCATTGTGGCCATTTTCAGTCACTTGTGGGAAATCAGAAAACTACCAGGCCCTGTCCACCTCAACACTTTACGGTGAAGGGGACACAGAGGCTCAGAGAGGGTGGAGCCTTGCGGGGTCAGCACTCCAGCCCCCGACTCCCCAGGACCCAGGCATTTCTCCTGGGTGCTTTCCTCCCAGCTCCAGGGAGGGCTCTCAAGCCCCTGGGGGGAGGTGGCCCTCACCCGCACGATGATGCGCTCCGAGATCTGGGCGGCCAGGGTGTAGTTCTGATTTTGTGCATGGGCCTGGAGGGCCACCACCAGCATGAAGTACCTGGGGCACACAGGGGTCTTAGAAGCACCCAGGGTCCCGCCCCACCTGCCTCTGCCCACCTGCCACCCCTGCAACCCTTCCCAGGTCAGGTATACAGTGCACACAACCGCCTGTTCCATCTTCTCCTCCAGGTTCTCAGGGCCCCAGGCAGTGGGTATGAACGTCCTATCTACAGAGCAGGAACCTGAGTCTCCACTAGGGGGCAGAAATTCCCCAGGGCCCAGAGCTAGGCAGCCACAGAGGTGTTTCTTAATCCAGAAGCCAGGCTTCTGCTCTCCCATCCTTAAGCCAATTAAGGGCCCTGACTTTCAGGTTGCTCATCTATAAAACGGGTCAGCCTGTGGGACTCTGTGCCTGGCGTGCTACATGGGGTGGCATCTCCCCAGCTCCTCTCCCCAGAAATGGTGGGACTCCGGGCCAGGGGTCCAGCCTGCTCACCTCTGGTCAGGGTTGGGCTTGCCCTTCTTGCGCATGTTGTTGGCAGTGGTCTCGCTGAAGTGCAACCGCCCCACAGTCACCTTTGTGACCTGCTCAGGAGGCAGACTGACCCTGCAGAGGAGTGACAGGATTCTCAGCGGGCAAGCAGTGGCAGCTGCGGAGAGCTAGGCCACTGGGGGCACCCAGGTGTGGGAAGTGGATATTGTGGGTGCCTGCTTAGCTCCCCTCAGCTCCCAAGCCAGCTCCCAAGCCAGCTCCAGTGTCAGCCGTCCCAGATGCCGCCCCCAAGGGGGAAGACACTCACGTGACAGGGTTGAAGGGCCGCTTGCTTCGATCTGACTGAGACTGCTCGATGTTGATGCACTGGTTCAGGGCCTCTAGCTGGGGGAGGAGCAGAGCCCAATGGTAACTCAGGACCTGGCGCCCCTCCACCCACCCCGCCCAGTCCTGGCCCCTTCAGCCTCTCAGCCCGGGGCCTGGTCCAGCGGAAGCTCATGAGGAGCGATGGCACTACCTTCGCCTCAGCCTCACATCCCCGTAAACTTGGGTGCCTTCTACACAGCACCCACCCCACAGACCCGTACCTGCCCCCATTCCCCCGCCTCTGCACACATGCACGAGCATATACATGCTCCAGTCACCCTTGCAGCCCCTAGTCCACACCCACCCTCCCCCAGCCTGAGTACACACCCCAAACTGGCCTCAACAAACACCCACCCACGCCCACACCCACTCACTCCCAGCCTCCTCTCCCGTGTCCTCTCAGCCTCTCCACATGACACTGAAGGAGGTGTGCCCTGCCATACGCTCCCCCGCCCCGACCCCTGGCTCAAAATCAAGGTCCGCTAATGTGTTGGGGATGGCGGGGTCAGAGGGGCGGGGCCTCTAAGTCGAGATGGGCCTCAGGGCAGGTGTCCCCAAGGGCTCTAGCAGAGTGGGCAGTGAAGGTCAAGGAGCAGTCAGCCAGGAAAAGAGGGATGAAATGGGAGTTCGGAGGGCATCCCAGGGAGAGGGAGCCACTGAGGAAAGCCAGGGGCCGTGAGTGGGCACAGCAGTCCGGGGCACAGCCACTGGCGGGGCCGGACCCTGAAGGCCCTGGTGGGCTAGGCTCAGAAGTCGGGGCTCTGCCAGGAGGGCACAGAACAGGGAGTGTCAAGCCCGCCTGGGTCTCAGGTGGGGCTCGAGCTGGCTGCCAGAGTGGAAGCTGCTGTGGATGTTCCGACAAGGAGAGGGGGTGGCCTTGTCTGGGGAGAGGGGTTAGCAGGGCCTGGTGCATGATGAAGTGTGAGCAAGGGGGCACTGGGTTAGCAAGCGGCCGAATGACCAGAGCCCTGGAGCTCTACTCCTGAGCAGGGAGCCCCAGGGGACAGGCAAGTTCGCAGGGAGTTCATTTTGGGAGATGAAGCTGAAGTGGATGACAGAGCGGTCAGGAAAGGGGGTCTTGGCTGGGGATGCAGACTTGGGGTCAGGATGGAGAAGGACGCGAGGAGCCCAATGGCCAAGGGGCATCATGGGGAGAAAAGACGGGACGGCTGGGTGGCAGGGGTGGACTCAGCTGTGAGGAGTTTCCTCCTGGAGCCCTCTCGGCCCTCTGGCCGCCCCTCCTTGCCGAGCCCCAAAACGTGCCTTCACTCCGTGCAGCTTCAGGTAGAAGCAGTCGAGGGGCTTGAGGCCTTCGGGTGTCTTGACGTACTTGGGCTCGCCCAGCATGCCGATGTACACTGTCACCTGGAAGTGGTTCTTCTTCTGACACACGAAGGCGTCGTCGCCCACAGAAAAGTTGAAGCCCTTGTCGGCGTCCACACGGTAGGTGAGCATGGGCCTGGGGGCAGGGTAGGATGCACACTGGAGGCCCGAAAGCTGGGCCTGGAATGTCAGACCTCAACACGCCTGCGTGCCAATTCCCTGCCCTGAACCCCTGATCATGGGGCTGCTCCCACTTCTCAGAAACGGAAAATTGAATCCCCGGAGAACTCGGTCTCCTCAGTCACTATTCCTTCCTCTACACGCCTGGGACCAATCACCCTGCTTTATCGATGGGAGAAATGGGACAAGAGACTGGAGGCCCACCAGGTGGGAGGGAAGTTCTGAGGAGGGGCTGTGGTGGCCCCTCACCACACTTGGCTCCTTCCCAGAACACAGCCTGAAGCCCCCGCCCTCATGGGAGATGGGGTTAGAGGGGATGGTCTGCAGAGCCTCACTGTGCCTGACAGCTGGTTGCCATGGAAACGGTGGAACCAGGTGCCGGCTCTGAGCTGGCCCAGCCCCTGCCCAACAGGCTCCCTCAAGCCCCCAGACATCCTCATGCCGACTCCTCCACATGTCCGGGTGGGGACGGGGTGCTCTGGGCAGCTGGGCTCGGCCTCAGTGTGCCCAGCTGTCGCTGGGTGAATTTTCCAAGTCTGTACTCCTGTCCAGCTTGGCCTGCCCTCACCCAGGTCCCCAGGCGCAAGCAATGCTGCCAATGCCCGATGCCCGGTGCCTGCCTGGAGGAAGCTGGGCAGGGGCAGTGTTTCCAAACTTGTGAGGAGAGGGCTCTGGGCCTGGTTCATGTCTACAGGAAGGCCCAAGGCTTTCCACTTCTCCCGCCTGGGACTCCACCCACCTGCCTGTGCCAGAGAAACACCCAGGAAGTGCCTGAGCCACACCAGGAGCCTCAGCTGCCAGCTTCCTGGCCTCGGGGCCTGGGGTGGCAGGGCTGGCCCAAGAAGTAGAAGTGGCGGGGGGGAGGGGTCTTTACCAGGCCACAGAAGCTGGACCCCCAAAGACATCTTCGCCAACCCAGGCAGGGCCTCAAGGGATCCTTCAGCCACTGAAGCAGCTGGAACCCACCCCCAACACTGCCCTGAGGGCTTCTCATTTAAGAATCCCACAGAGCCTGGGGCGCCTAGCTCCAGGAGGCTGGTCTCAGTTGTGAGAGTCCAGCCAGCCGCCTTGCCCAGGCCTGGCCATGTCCAAGGTGAGTTGAGGGAAGCCACTCTCTCCCCGCACTGGCCTTCTGCGGGAGTGAGGGGAGTGGTCCTGCAGAGCTCTTGGCCAGGCCAGGAAGCTGAAGCCAGGTGGGTGTTGAGGAAGGGCTAGGAATGCCAGGCAACCTCTGACCCAGTCCTCCTCCACCCTTGGGCCCCCTCCTCCAGGGAGGGGGCTGCTGGCAAGGTCTTACTAACACTCAGCTTCCTGCTACCTTCCTGGAATGCAGAAGGAGGAGGTGGAGGAGGCTGGGGGAAGGAGAAGCCAGAAAACACCTACCCACACACTTCTCCCCGACCTGGCCCCCACCGGCCCCTCCCTGCCAGACACCACCTTCTTAAGGAGGTTTCGGGCTGGCCTGGGAGGCAGAAACTCTGAGCACCAGTCCTAGCTCTGCGCTGAGCCTGTCTGCTCTTCTGTCACACGGGCCATTTGGTACCCAGTGTGCTCCCGGGCCCTGCTCCAGGGCTGGGGGGCCCCAGAGGGGCGGCCAGGAGGGTGGGGAGCGGCACAGACCACTCACAGCTCCTTGTAGTTCGCATCGCACAGCGTCGCCCACTTGTTCTGCTGGTGTGGCTGCCACTTGATGGACTGGTAGTTGGGGTCCAGATAGGAGCCACTGAGGCTGTCATTGTCCTGCAGGAGACCTGGAGGGAGGGAACGCCCACGTAGGCCCTGGGCCCCACTCCCCAACTTGAAGAAGGGTCAGCCCCCCGTGGGGTCCAGCAGGCCAACCATGTACCTGGTGAGGGTGCCCCTGGTGGGTGCCAAGGCGGCGTCTGGACCCGGGCGATGCTGAGGGGCAGGGAGCCGGGGCCTGGTGAGAGTGGGCCCTGGGGAGGCCAGGGTGGGGATGGGGCTCGAGGTGGGTGTGGTGGCAGGGCTGTCACGGTCCCAGGTTCCTGTTTGATCATTCCATTCAGCATCTGGGCATTGAGGGTGTTGGGGGGCGATTCGGAGTGCTTCCTCTTCTTGGAGGGGTGCGTGGGGAGCCTGGATGGACAGAGGCATGCACCATGCGGGGGCTGGCTTCCCCTGAGACCCCTCCCCCTGAGCAGGACCCCCTTCCTGTTTCTGTAGGATGCGCCCAGCCCAGAGGATGCCTCCTGCAGGAAGCCACCGGGCTTTGCCTCCTGAGAGGTCCCCCATCACTCTGCTTCTGTCACTCAGTTACCCTCCCAGACTGTGGAACCCAGAAGGGCAGGAGCCACACCGGAATTGTTTGTGTGTCCCCATCACACCTGGCAATGGGCCTAGCACACAGTGTGCTCAGAGTCGTTGGCGCAGGGAACGAGTCCGCCCCTTCCCTGGACTGTCACTCTCGGCGTCCCCCTCATAAGTGGAGGTTCTCTGGAGAGCAGCCTTCATGGCCGGAAACCAGCCCAGGAGGGCCTGGGCCGTGAAGGGGGGAGGAGAGCTCCTTGGGTTAGGGGCTGAAGATTTGGGGGACTGCACAGCACCCCTTCTCCTTCTGGTTGACAAAAAGTTTAGGCAGCGGAGTCTTTCCCTGAACTAAATCTTTAATGAAATCTCCATGTGTAAAACATAAAAAGACAATTCCGTGGGTTGGGGTCAGACCTGGTGGTTTGGGTCTATGCCCAGGAACCCCTCGGAAACCCGAGGACTCCATGAGATGGCTGGAAAGTCACTGGTGTTTAGTGACAGCACAGCCCAGGTTCAAATCTTGACTGCGTCCTTCCTAGTTCCATGAGCTGGGCAAAGCATTTCCCCCTCTTGGAGCCCCAGTTTACCCACGTGGGCAACGGGGACGACCATGCCACCAAATAGGGCAGCCATGAGCACCTGGTCGTGGCTGGAAATCCCCGCCGCCTTGCTGAGCACATACAGATACACAAGCTGACCCCGTGTCCTGGAGTCAGAGCCTTCTGCCCTTCCTGGGTTCATGCCCGTCCCCACCTCCACCTCTGTCCTGCCTGCTGCTCCCTGACCCCCCACCTCACCTTCCCACCCCGGACGGCTGCCCAGTCTTACTCGGCTCCATGTTGCTGCAGCAGCTGGTGCAGCATCTGGGACTGCTGGGTGTGGTGCAGCTCGGTGGGCACCAACCCCTGCCCCATGGCCGCGTAGGGAGGCATCGGGGGCTCCGCCTTCATGTACAGGTCCCGCTGTAGGATGGGGTAGTGAGGCGGGGGTGGCGGGGGGCCTGGCAGGTGGGCTGGAGGTGGGGGCAGGTGCTCCAGGCGGGAGGGCCCTCCCGCGTGGCACAGGGTCTCAGGGGTTATGGTGCGCAGGAGGTGGGGGTCTGCAGGAGAGAGTGGGTGGTGGGCATCAGGGACCTGCCCCGGGCACCAGCTCTCCCCTGGCCTGCCTCTGCAGGGTCTCCTGATTCCCGCCCCTCCTGGGCCAAGCCTGGGGGCTGCTCTCCCACCAACCCCATGTGGCAGGAGAGTGGGACAGCCTTTCACCCCATTTTAGCCAGCTCCTGCCTCTGGGCTGGGCTGGGAAGCTGCTCCCTGGGGGAGGTCCCACATCCCCAGATTCTCCAAAGCTCCTCTCAGGCCTGATCCTTCCCTCACCCTCGGGAAGGAGTCTACCAAGACCCCCCAGTGCAGCCCTGTGGCAGCATCCTCCCTCCCGCAGCCCCTCACCCAGGCTCCCAGGGGCCAGCCCCTCAGCCTGGGGGGTGGGGGGAGGCCCAGCTCCCTTTGTTCCCCAGGAGGCATTCCAGAAATGTTTTTGGTAAGATAAACAGAACTCTTGACCCTCTCTGGGCTGTGGGGAGGCTGCTGCCCATGATCCTTCTGCTCTGGGCCACCTGGCAGCCACAGCACCCCTGAGCACCCCCCAGGGTGAGAGGGTCCTGGCAGTCGGTGAGGCCTGAGGCCAGGCTGCGGCCAGGCTGCGGCCATGGCCTCCCCAACCATTCACTTACCGCCGAAGGGCGCATCCATGATGGCGCAGGTGGGCAGGCGGGTGGCATCGCCGGCAGGGACACTTGCTCAGAGGCAGGGCCAGGCTCCCCACCCGCCCGTGGGGAAACAATAGCTAGTGCCGGGGAGTATTTGACCAGCGATAATCTGGGCCTGCTGGGCAGCCACTGGCCCCCTCCCTCCCTTGCTCCCTCCCTCCCTGATAAGGCCGCCCCAACCACTCACCCAAACCCCAGAGGGGGAGGGCGGCGGCCGCTGGACTCACCATTCACCTGCTGCGGGGAATAGGCCTCCGAGCCCGAGTCTGGGGGAGAGTCGGGCAGCGTGCTGCGGGAGAGGGGGAGGGGCTGTCGGGAGGGCGGCCGAGGCTCTGCCTTCCGCGGGGCAGCTCCCCGGCTGGGTGGGGCCCAGAGACCCCAGAGGATAGAGGCGTCGGAGTTTCCTCACTCCCACCCTTGGGCTGTTCCTCTGTACCCAGTCACCTTGGGGTGCTGGTAGTTGTTGGGGGGAGCCTTGGGCTCCTGCCCAGTATCCCCTCAGATCTACTGGGGATTTGGGGGCCAGGGACCAGTGCTCCCGATGACGGCGCAGGCGTTCAAGGGCTCTCTCCCCAGTCCGGGGGCCTAGGCCTACTCCTCCCTTCCTGCACCCACTGCAGCCCTGACTTCCTGGAAATGCAGGGTCCTAGGGGGCTGGGCAGGTCCACAGGGGCCTGCCCCACCAGGGGCAGGTGTGGACTGGGCAGGGAGCCAGCTCGGCTGGGCCTGGGTTTATTTTTTTTCTTGCAGGTTTCATTTTATCAGTGGTTCAAGTAAAAGAACAAATTCAACCCTGAGAGGTCAACACGTCCTGCATCAACCCAGCACTCGTCCAGTCAGGGGAGACAATGTGGCTGCATGGGGACCCAGCTCTTTGGCCATCCCTGGTCCCCACATTTGGAGAGACTGCCCACCGCTGTGCAGAGCCACAGTGGACACAGCCGGGGGCTGATCCCAGAGTGCCACTGCTCCCCTAGACGGGCCTCCACCCAGCCCCCAGGCTATGCAAGGGTGACAGGGAAAGTGTTCAGTGACAGGGACTGAACCCGTGCTGCCAACCAGGCCTTTCCAGCTCCACAACCGTCGCCTGCCGTCTGTTCCCTGCACTTCGCCATCGGTCACCTTGGGTTTCTCTAGTGCGTCAAGGTCTTTCACACCCTCCGATGATGCCTGCCATCAAATGCCCCAAGTCCGCAGGGCCTCGTGCTCTTTCCTCCTAACTCCTTGGGGCGCTCACCAGCCCCGTGGCGAGCTACTGGTCGGTAACTCCCCCCACCAACTAGACCACAGGTTCCACTGTAGGAAGGACACGTCTGTCTCCTTTACCAGGCAGAACAGCGCCTGGCAGGGGTGGGACAGTGAAAGGCCCAGGCCACGGAGTCCCTGCGTGCTGTGGACGAGCCCTTTCCCTCTCTGCGCAAGTGCAATGACCTCGCGTGCCATTAGAAGCCCCCTGTGAGAACTGGCAGAGCTTCCCTCTGCGGACGGCTGAGGAGCTCACACGGAGGCATGGTGTACAGCAGGCACTTGTTACAAGTTACTTCTCTTCCCTCCTGCCTTCCCTTCTTTGGGGTCTGTGGCTGAGGGACGGCCTCTTCGCCTCGAGCCCGCAAGCAAGCGGATGTCTGCCTTCTGCAGCTCACCCCCCGACACCCCCACTCGCCTCCACTGCCCAAGCCCCATAAACCAGGAAACAGCTACGCACATGGCCCCCTTTGCCCCACCCCGCACCACCCTAGCACTCCCTCCCTTTATTTCCACAATATGAGGAAGAGACGCATTTTGGGCTCACTTTACATGGAAGATGCTGAGGCCCTGACTGAGGTGGTGGTTACCAAGCCAGAGGCTGGCAGCAACGGGGCTGTTGATGAAGCCAGGCTGCATGAACAGTGTCACGCTCCCAGCCCTCAACTGTCCTTCCACCCAGAGACAGGTCCCTGTCCCGGCCAGGGAGCCCGGCCATTTGTATGAGCCCCTCTGCAGAGCCCAAGCTCCCTGATTCTCCCCATGGGTATGTGTCCATGGGCTACCCTGAAGTCTGGCTGGCTGGGCTGGTAGCCACCTGGAAGCTTTGGTCACAGCTAGACCCAGGCTGAGCGCTTGGTGCGGACTCCTCTAATGTGGGGGGAAGGGCCCGGGAGGCTGGCTTGGGTGTCAGGGGTAAAATATCAGGTACCACATCCGTGCCATCTGCGCCGTTAGCCAATTCCCTGTGGCCACAGTAAATGGGGGTAAAATGCGCGGGTGGGACTGGCGCAGGGAAGAGGGTTGGTGTGTATGTGCAGCCGTGTGCAGCCGGTCCCACGCAGGTTAACAACTGTGGCCTCCAGTTTCACCCCATGCTGTCCACTCTCCACACAGCTCTCAGAGACTTTTCTAGCACTTTCGTCAGCCCTCACCACTGCCCTGCTCAGAGTGCTCCACGCTGCCCACTGCCTCAGAACACAGCCCCAAGTCTCTCCTCAGCCTGGCCCTAGCTCTGCCCCGCCTCTCCTGCCCACTGAGCTGCCCGATCACCACCGCCTGGTCTTGGCCAGCTCCTCCCAGGCCCACGGTCACTGGCCCCACACTGTGCCTGCCCCTGGACCCTGCCTCGAACCTGCCCGCCATGATCCCTGCCCTCACTCACCCTGGGGCATAGGGAGCCTTGGGCTCTGCCTTGATGGGGGGCCCAGAGCCCCCCAGGAAGGGCTTGGGAGTGGCACCCATGCCATTGTTGTTGTTGCAGTTGAGTGGGGCGCTGTAGCTCGGGGGCGGGTGGGGGCCGTGGCGCCCTGGGGAGGGTCCACCCCCAGGGGGGCTCAGGTGGTGGACCCCGCTGGAGCCGGGGATCGCTGGCTGCCCGTGGGCGTAGGCGGTGGCACTGGCTGGAGCAGAGATGTCGGGGAAGCAGCTGCGGAGAAGGGGGGGAGCTCAGCGCCAGCCAGGACCCCAGCTCCTCCCTGGGCCCCCACCCAGGGGGCGGACGGCACAGGGGCCCGTTGCTGGAAAAGGGCCAGAAGCTGCTTTCGGTAGTGGGGCCCTCACGCCTCCCAGGGCGAAGCTGGAGGCCAGAGGGCCTGGGGGGGAGGGCCGGGGCAGCCCTGGGGCCACTCACAGGTCGGAGGCATCCTCCTTGCTGATGTACTCCTCCAGGATGCTGGTGTCTATGTTGGAGGGCTCCAGGGCACCGTTGATGTCGTGGCCTGCAGGGGAGGGGCAGGTGTGAGCTCGGGGGAGGGGAGGGATGCAGCTCTGCTCCCGGGAGGAGGGGGCGGGGGACTCCAAGGCCTCTGGGCCCACCACTCTAACTCTCCCCAGGCAGGGCTGCCCAAAACAGGTGCCCTAGGTTCCTCCCCGTCTGCAACTCCGTCCACCGTCCAGCACCTGACACTCCCTCCCAAGGAGGCATTGACCTCTCCCAGCCCACAAGACCACCTGGGGTCTCCAAGGAGGGGGTCGGTAACCACCAGAGCGCAGATCTGGGACAAACAAGCCACTTCTTGACCTTGGTACCCCATTCTCGCTTCCTCACATGAGCAAGTCCCTTCCTCTCATCTATAAATTGGGGTAACCATCCCACTGTCTCATGGGGTGCTGTGAGGAACAAACAAGGGGCTTTATTGGGTCAAATGCCCAGTGGATACCCACCACCCTCTGTCCTGCCCTGTTCAGTAGTCAGTTCCAGATGGCCCAGCTGGTGGGCACCCAGGAGCACAAGGCCTGGTTGGGCTGGTCAACACGTCCTGGGGGGGCCCAGGGACTGAGTATGCCTCCTGCACCCCAGGCCCCAGATGGAGAGGGTGTGGGGATCTGAATCAGGAGAGCACAGTCCTGTTTACTCTCATTGCATGTATCCATTACCCCATCATAACAGGGCTGGGTGCTTAGCCCTGGTTTTGCAGAGGTGAGAGGCCCAGAGAGGTAAGAGCTGGCCCTGACTTCGGAGCAGGGAAATGATGGCAGACTGGGCTCTGCTCCCCCACCCGCCCTCTCCTCGGCCCTCTTCATTGGCCCTAGCCCCATGGAAGGGAGGGACTCACCAAAAAGGCGGCCCAGTGCTCTTGGGCATCAGCGGGGAGGAGAGGGGGAGGCACTGGCCTTTCCCCTCCCAGGGTCACCTTGCGGGGGGAGCTGGAGGGCGGGGTGATAAGGGGGCTGACGTGGGAGATGCGTCAAGCCCGATAATGGAGGACAGCCCCACCCACACTGCTGACCTGGGCCGGCCAGCCCCACTGAGGCAGAAGGCACCCTCTGATAGGCCCCTGGGGCTTGAGTCTGGGGTCTGCCCCTCCCCTGGTGAGCCCTGGGAACAGAGCTCAGGCAGGCCCAGGAACAAATCCTAGCTCACCGACTCCCCGCTGTGCAGCATTGGGCAGGTCACAGCCCTCTCTGAGCCTCAGTCTCCTCATTAGTAAAATGGGGATATAAACAACTGAGGCTTTGCAGGCTCATTTCAAGTACAAAACAAGTTAAGGTATGTAAGGTGCCTGGCACAGAGTGGGCGCTCAGCAAACGGAGTGGTGACCTCATTTCCCAGTCCCCAGAGCCCTGGGGTCCCCAGGAGCCCCCTGCCCAGGCCCCTCCCTGGCCCTGGCCGGCATTTCAAGAATGCTGAGCCCCGCTTAGGTGATTAATGAGGGCTAAGCCCTCCTAGGAGTCACGCGCTGCCCGGGACAGGCCCTCCTGCAGCCCCCACCCCCGGCTCACGCAGCCGGGGACAAGAGACACCCGCCAGGCATGGCCAATGGCCGTCGAGGGCCCCATGTAGCCAGTGCTAGGGGAGCTTCTCAAGCCGGGAATGACCAGTCCGCGTGCTGAGGCTCTAAAACTCCTCTCTTTGCTCTGGCCCCCACCCCTGTTAACCACAGGTCCCATTTATTGAGCGCCTACTATGTGCCAGGCACTTTTGGAGCCAAGTACATAAATAATCACAGGACCTTATTATATGCAAAGCATCCCACAGGCTCCTCAGGTGCAGTGTGACAATGATGGTGACAGCAATGGTGACAATGATGGCTCATTCTGACTGCCTGCCTGCCAGGCCCATCCTATTTTAAGTGCTTTACGGGTTCTGCCTCCCAGTCACCCCAGGAGACTTGGCGTTACTGGTATCATTCTCTTGGTTCAGAGAGGTCAAGTCTCCTGCCCAAGGTAACACAGCAAGGGAAAGTCAAACCCTGGCGCAGGGGCCTGATAACAAGGGGAAAGATATGGCCACAGAGACCCCCAGGCCGCCCTGGGCTGCCCCAGGGATGCCTGAGAAAGGATCAAGGATGGGAGATGGAGAGGGAGGGGCACAGCAGGGCGGCCCCGGCTGCTGAAGCTGCAGGTTTTAGAGGCTGAACTTGGAATCTACAGTGAATGATGGGGTGATGGAGTCATGGCGTGGCTATTTATAACAAACCAGGGCCCTCTTTCCCTCCTCCTCCTCCTCCCCGGCCAGGAGTGTTCCTAATCACCCCTAATCCTCCTGCCCACCTCCCCCAGGAGAGGGGGGCCTCAGGCAGAGGCATCCTGGGAGACCCTAACAAGAACCAGATGTGGTTGGGGGGAGGAGAGACCCTCCCGTGCCAGGGGCCGGGTGACGGAGGAGGGAGGAGGGAGCCACTGGGGCAGGATGGGGGTGGGCCAAGGCGGGGGGTGAAGAGCTGGAGGTTTGGGGGTTGGTGGGCCCCTGTGGAGAACACTGACCCTGCATCTTCTCCTTCTCTGGGAGCCCTCGAGGCCAGCCTAAAGGGTCCGGCCACCAGGCAGATACCCCCAGCCTGCCCTGTGAACCACACTGTAGATTTCTCACCAAACATTCCAGGAGGACAGGGTGGGGGTCAGGGCTCATGGGAGCCCAGGGATTCCTGAGGCTGGGGCAGAGCCCCCAGGAACCCAGGAGGAAGGTAGGGCCCCTGGGCACACTCTTGGGGGCCCCCCTCCCCCACTACTCCCAAGAGGGCCCTGGAACATCATTGCACCAACAACAGATACCTGTCAGCAGGAAACTGCGTCTCCTGCTGATCTTCAAGACCTCCCTGGGAGGTGGAGAGGCTGCCCGAGGTCCCACACCAGAACGTGGTACCACCAGGTCACCGACCAGCATCCCTGCCCTCCCCCTCCTCAAACCCTTCAACAGCTTCCCACTGCTCGGGATGACCAGAGCCCGCCGTGGTCCAAGGCCTGGCAAGGTCAGCCCCCTGCCTGCTCCCACTGCCTCCTCTCCTGCCCTAGTTCTCCTTCCTGTAACTCTCCAGTCCCTGCCTCATTCCGTCCAGGGACAAACATCCCTGCCCCCACCCAGCCCCCTCCAGGAACATCGAGGCCTTTACACGTGCAGGAGAAAGCCCGTTCCTAGGCGTTTTTTTAGGTGTCGGCTTAAATGTAAGTTCCTCCAAGAAGCCATCTCTGTCTCTCCCATGCTCCTGAGTGGTGGCCTCCTTCCTGCTTTGTCATCAGGCTCTCCGCTCTCCCGCCTGGCACAGAAGCTCACAGGCGGGAGGAGGGTCTGTCCACAACCCACAGCTTCCACGCCCCGAGCAGTCGTTCTGTGCCCGACGCCACGACACACACTTTATAGGACTCGTACTTAGTCCTCATAACAACGCTATGAGGTGAGTGGTTTTCTTGTTCTCGATTTTACAGATGAGGAAACTGAGGCTCAGAAAGGATAAATGCCTCGCCATCACGTGCAGATATGGGAGCTGGGCTGAGCCCCGCCCTGTTCTGCCTCTCAGGGATCGAAGCATCTAAGCCTACATACGGTAGCGACTCAGTAAACGCTCGTGGAATGAATGCACGAAGTGGCAAGCGGGACACCAGAACCAGGTCTGCCCTGCTCTGGGGACCTCTGCCAGGCCGTGCGGTGGTCAGGGGCCACGGCTAGACAGGGCCCCTCCAGCTACCATTCCTGCCCCGTCGAGCTATGCACCCCAGCTGCTTCTCATTAATTAGTCCTTTATTACCTGCTTTTAACAGAATCCAGACACTGCCCCTTCCCAGGCATGCTGGGACAGGGGCTGTGGGAAGGAAGCCCCCTCCCCGCCTCTCTCCTCCTTCCTTTAAGGCCACTCAGCTGGGCAGAAGGGAACTGAGGGGACATGAGCCAGGTGCAGGATGAGGGCGGGTGGGGGCCCAGGTGGTCATCCACCCTGGACCCTCCCTTTCCCCCTCCTCGTGCTCATGCCCACTCTCTCCCCACCAGCTGTGGCCACTGGCTGAGTCTCGGCCATTGTCCTGGGGGACGGGGGAGGGTGGGGACCCGGCACAGTGGGTGGCTTGTGCCCTGCCCACACCCTCCCCCTGCCCGTCAATGGGGCACTTGTCAATTCATGCGCCAAACATGGCGGAAATCCCGTCAACCACGTGGCCGTGGGCAGGGCAGGGCAGGCCAGGGCCTAGGAATGCTGACCAGGCCTAGCTGGTCTGGACCTGGGGCTGACGGGGCACGAGGTCCAAGCCTGTCCCCCTGCGGCACTGAGTGGCCATCCCAGGTGTTGGAATCTGATGGGCACCTTGGCTCCAAGCAATGGCAGGGGGGCCAGGGTAGTAGTGGTCAGGAGACTACCCACCTTGGCACCCCTATGAGGCCCTAAGGGACCACTGTGGTCAAAGAGGTCTGGCTGCTAAGGTAGTAGCACCCCCCCTTCACTGCTGTGTGACCCTCAGCAAAGGACCTGCCTTCCCTGGGCCTGACTCCCTTTTCTATCAGTGGAGCAGGGATCCCAGCATCTTCAGTAGATGGTGGGAGAGCGTCTCACCCCCAGGAGGCCATTCCTCAGTCAAGAGGAACTGCTCTCTCCCCACCTCCTTTCCTGTCCAGCTGTCCCATTGCCCCCGTGCCTCTCCACCTTAATGTATATCGGCTCCAGAGAGCCTTGAAAGGGCCTCACACCTTCTCCTGAGCCCCTCTGAGGCATGGCAAGTATATGCTATTATTCCAGGATGGTTTTAGCCATCCCCCCCGTGGGTCAGCCTTCTGCGACTGCCTGCCCACCCCAGCAACCCCTCCTCAATCGCCCTGGTCACAGCGGGCCCCCAGTGCTGTGGTTCCCAGTATCAACTGGTCTTATCAACATGCCCCAAACTAGTTCACGCTGGAACAGGGCACAGTGGTCTCTCACCTCCTTTGGCTTGGACTTTCTATCTTTAGTAATATGATCTATGATTCAATGATAACTGCTGGCTGTTCCTGCTTCAGGCTTCAACTTGTGACCAGTCTTCTCACTTAAAATGCCTTCGTGTCAGATCCTTGATTTTGTAAGCCACCCCCAGCATCTCTGCAATAAATCCCATTAGTCTAAAGCTGAATGACAAGGATGTGGCTCTTGAGTCATTGCCAACAGGTGCTAAAATCTGAGCCACTGTTGTCTTTGTTCCCTCTGAACTTCTTGCTGAAAATGCAGAAGACTCTCGCATTCTGCCTGCACAGGCCCATCTCCTCCAGGGAGCTTGGAATCTTTGGCTACCTTTGGGTTACAGCTCTGTCCTCTTCCAGTCCCCACACGGCTGCCACCCTGTCCTCTGGTCTATGCGAGGCTGAACTCACAGCCCCAAGATGCTCCCAAGCCAGGTCCAACAGAGCTGAGCCCAGCAGCTGTGCCCTGTTCTCAAGGAACCCACAGTCGCCCGCAGGGACATCTGCTCTGTTCCGGGGATCCCCAGCCCTGACTCCACAGGGACCAGGGTAGGCAGGCTGGGGGAAGCTCCCCCATCACAAAGGTGGAAGAGAGACCCTGCAGCATGGGGTAGGGGCAAGTCTCCTCTAGGGTTACCCATGCCCATCTCTGTCCATACACCAGCATGTCCCCTACACGTGTACACAAGGATGTACTCCAGGCATGTATCCACTACCAAGCACATGACTGTAGACACACACATACACAGTGGCAACCCCCCACACATACTGACATACACACGTACACATACCAGCATGCTCCATGTATGCTCATTCACTCAAACAATTATTATTAAGCACCTACTGTGTGTAAGAAACAGTGCTAGGCTCTGGTGATACAGCAGGAAGCCAAACAAAGCCTCCTGCCCATATGGAGCTGACATTCTGGAGGCAGAGTCAGGTGACAAGACAGATCCATAGCATTTTAGAAGGTGACAAATGCTATGAAGAAAACACAGCAGGGAGAGGGAGTTGGGCTGCCAGGAGAGTGGGGAGAAATTGCAGTTCTAAGTAGGACGGTCAGGGCAGGCCTTGGCAAGCAAAGCCATGTGAAGGGTGTGAGCCACGCGGCTGTCTGGGGAGAGCATTCCAGGTGGTGGGGAGCCAGTGCAAAGGCCCTGAGGCACGAGTGTGCTCGTGCATGTTCCCATCCCAGCACACGTCCCAGATGCATACACTCATGTACTCAAATGCTCACTGACCCAAAGGCAGGCCCAGGCCAACACAACTCCCCATCAGCTCTAGCTGGAGCCGGGTCTAACTGAGCGAATTCAGTGTCAAGACCCCCAAGTGCCCTGACAAAGGCAGCCCCCTCCAAGCTAGAAGGGCAGCAGATGGGGATCCCCTCCCCCACCCCAGGCCCCAGGAGGGAGAACTGTGGAAGGAGAAGGGAGCACAGGGGGCTGAGAGATGAAGAGGGGAGTGGAGGCAGGCCCCTGGGGGCGGGGCTGAGATGGAGGCTGCGGTTCTGCGTGATGGGGGCTGGAGGGATCTAGGTCAGACGGAAGGAGAACTTCCCCCCTGGTGGCAGCCTGGAGGCAGGGGGAGGACAGGATGCCCTGGAGGCCCCTGTCCACAGTCCGGGCCAGCGGGGGCTCCCGACCTAACAGCCCTGACCTGGCGTTTTGCCTCTCCTTCCCTTCCTACCCCAGGCCTTGGCACTCTCGGGATCTCTGCTTCTATCACACAGCCATGACCATCCGAGCGAAGGTTCTGAGGCCCAGAAGTTAGGGGCTGGACGGAAGTCCCCTAGCACAGCCATCAGCAGTGACAGGACCATCAGCACCCAAGGCGGAGAGGCCCCCTCCCTGCCTCACTCTAGGTCGGCACCCAGCTGGGAGTGGCTGAAGGTCAGGAGACCCAGGACCCTGTCTCTGCTCTGCTGTGGCCTCCCTGAGTGAGCCTGGCACATCGCCTTCCTCTCCTGCCTCAGCAGCCCCATCTCAGAAACGAGGGGACACCACCTCTACCTCCACTGGGCTCCAGGATTCCTGGGACACCACATAGGCCGAAACCTTCGGCCTGAGTGTGGAGGGAAAGACAAGGGACAGTCGAGCCCCTCCCCCTAGCCTGGCTGCCCACCACCAAGTTCCAAATCTTCGAGGTGGCAGGCGGGGTGGGCCTAGCTGGAGGCGCCGGGAGCTAGCATCAGGACCGAGCAGGGCCAGACCCGTCATGGTCTCAACGAGGCTTAGAGTTTCCCCTCATCATTAGAATAAGTAGCCCAGAGAGGGCGAGGGGCTTTCCTAAGACACACAGTGCCAGCCAAAGGCCCTAGCCCAAACCTGCGGGTGCCGACCGACCCCGTGGACCAGTAAATCCTCTCAGCGAGGACATAACACCTGCTGTGCGCCTGCCCTTTGGGCTCCCACTTGCAATCCCATCCGACCTGTGTGGAGTGTCACTGTGCCAGGCACTGTACTGGGTCCCTCCCAGGCCCCCATCCGCCTAACCCCCCAGAAACCCCGAGAGGCGGGCACTGCAGCTGCACCTGTAGTCCCATTTTACAGAGGAGAAAACGGAGGCACGAAGAGGTGCGGTGACAGTCCTGGAGAAGGACTGCGGGCGAGCAGCCGAGCTGGGAGCAGACCCCACAGCACACCAGGGAGGGCATCCGGCCCCTGCCTCCCACCCAGGGACTATCCGCACCCAGTGGCAGCAGGGGCTGGAGAGTTTGAGGTGGGACAGGAGGCCTCCCATACACACGCCCAGACTGAGAGGGAAACTGAGGCCCAGAGGAGAGGGTAGTGAGGAGGAAGAAGGTGGAAAGGAAGGGCAGGCGGCCCAGGTGGGGCGGGGCCACCCCATTAATGATTCAGTTAATGATTTCTGCTCCCCGTCCTTATCAGGAGGGCAAAGTCCAAGGGCAGCAGCCAATCAGGGGCCCTGTTGGGCTGTTACCCAGCAGCCTGTGCTACCAGGGCCCCCCAAGTCCTGAAAGCCCTTGGGAGTCAGGGAGTCGGGGCCAGGTCTTCAGGACCAGGCCATTCTGCCCAGAGCGGCTTGTCTTCCTCCCACACACCCTGCTTGGCCCTGCCTAAGACCCAAAGGGGCCCTCTGCCCAGACCCCCAGACTCACGAGAGGCCCAGACGCTATCAGGTGGGAAACAGCCTGCTCCTCTCCCCCCTGGACTGACCCCACACCCTCTGAAGAGCCAGTCTCCTGGGGTGCCCCCCACTCGTCTCTTCACATAGCCACTATTGCCTCCACTGACCCAGAGAACACTTCCTGCCCCCACCCGCACCCTGTGTAGAGCTGCATGTTGGGGACAAGAGGACAAGCCAGCCACCCCCCACCCCCACCCCGCCATTTCTCCTCCAGTTGGATTCAGGTCCTGAGGAGGTGGGGCCAGGACAGGAGCCCTCCCAGCGGCTCTGGGTAGACCCTGGGTCAGACAGACAGGCTGGTGTAGGGTGCAGGGCCAGCCATCACACACCCAAGCTCAGCCTCAGCCTCTGTCCACATGGGGGTCCCCCCTCCAGTCATCGGGTGGTCTCCCCTTGAGGCCACCTCCTGCCCTCAGGAGGCAGGGACGCTGGTCCCCATACGAAGGCCACCCTCCCTCCCCCAAGGCCCTGGTGGTAGGGGAGAGAAAAGGGGGTTAGGTGTCATCTCTGGCTAACAATTGCTAACTCCCTTCTCTTGAAGCCCCCGTCTTGGCCCTTGGGAAAGGGGGGCAATGCACTCCCCACCCCCAGAAGGGGGTGAAGGTGGGGCTCCCCAACCAGGAGCCTGGTGCTCTGGAGAACTGTGGCGGGGGCCCAGGTCCTTGTTTCCAGGATATATGTCTCATCGAGAGGCCAAAGACAGTAGAATTTGTCTTTGGTGGCTAAAAAGAATCACATGGGAAGTACCACCTCTGGTCCAACCCACCTGCCTACCTGAGGAGGGGCCTTGAGGCCAGAGAACAGAAGTTACCAGCCCAAGCCACCCATCAGGTCTGGAAGGAGCGAAAGCCCAACCTCCCACCTCCAGCTCTGGTGGGGCTCCAGAGGCTGCATGGAGGTCCCCCAACCTCTCAGGGCCCTTTCCAGCACCTGCTGGAAGCCCCATTCCCCAGCCCCTAAGGCTTCCTCCACACCCGCCTGCTTTGTGGGGGCACAGCTGGTCACTCAAGGCCCGCGTGCCCCTGGAGTCAGGGCCCAGCACCCTGCCCCTTCCATGGTCCTTCCCAGGGCTGAGATGGCTCATCAGAGCTGAAGGTATCATCGGGACCTTCTGTGGCACCCCCTGCTCTCATAGGTTAGGAGAAGGGGCCAGAGAGGATGAGAGCTCTGTGTGGAGCCAAACTCTGGTGGCCAAGCCTTCACCAGAACCTCTAAGGTCCTGTTGGGGTCATTGGCACTGCCTCGCCCCTCTCCCTAACCAGGTTCTGAGAGTTCGAAGCCACAGCCAGTCAAGGTGATGAGTACACCTGCCACAGTAACCCTATTACCTGCCGGGAGCCAGTGCATCCTGCCGGAGGGTCCCCTCTCCACAGGCCCTGTGCCCGCCAAGCTGGGCGACTGTAGCCTCCCTCCAGGGGATTAGCAGGGACGTCACAGGGGCCCAGCTGTACCAGTCTCGAGGGGATGGCCCTGTCCCAGCCTCCCATCTGAGGCCCAAAGCGCCTTAGCCCTCGGCCCGCCACCCTGGGGCCGCCACCCTGTGGGTGGGCACAGCTTGGCCCACCCACAGCGGGCAGGACCAGGACATATACCTGGTGTGCCTACAGAGTGGGCCATGTCAGAGAAGGGACCGTGATGCTCGCCAGAGCAGAAAGCACAGACCCTCCCCCTTACGCCCACTGTCCAGAGGGAGTGACCGAGGCCAAGCAGGGACCAGATGGGAACTCGGGCGTCCCCGGTCCTGAGTGCGAGGGCACACATTGTTCTCACACACTCAGTAACACATGCACCTGCACAGCGCACAGCCTCCCAGCCACTGGCATTTCCATGGCACACTCCTGAGTACACGCATGAACACACTCAGACCCCGCCACTCCCAGCAGCTCCCTAACGCCCACACTGGGTCCATACACCACTGCCCCCTGATGCCCCTGCCAGGCTGTCCCCTGCCACAGGGCCGCGGAGACCCCTGCCCTTGGCACCCACCCCACCTCCCCCTCATCTCAGGCTCTGGGAACACTTCTCCAGCCCCTGGCTCCCTCGGGGCCCTCCTCAGTGGGCAGCCCCCACCACCCCCTGCTCCCCACAGACATTCTTGAGTCTCCTCTTATCTCTCTGGAGGAGCAGCACAGCCTCCCCGCCAGGCCAGCCGCATGGCTGAGCTGTGGCGTCAGCCCCTGCCCCCACCCTTGGCCAAGAGGGAAAGTTTGGCTCAGGAGACAGGGAGCCCAGGCCAGCCAGGCCCATCCCTCTGCCAGGGCCCAGGGTTCTGGGGGAGGAGGTGTGGGGATATCTGCGGGAAGTGAGGGGGCCTGGCCCATGGGTCGTCCGGAGTACTAGCAGGTTCAGGGCACCCCCAAAAGAGTACCCTTTAAGCCAGGACTAGTGTCGTCTTCCCACCTCCCCAGGGACCCCCAGCTCCCATATGGCCCCCCCGAAGACTTCTAAAGGGTGAACAGTGTCTGGGGAGAATGAGGACCCTTGGGACTGATGAGGGGCTGCCTAGGACTCAAATGGCTTAACACCGCCACTGAATCTAGATCAAACCTGATTTCTCGGGACCCAGGTCTGTTGGAATGCCCAGAATTCTAGCATGGAGGTCTGAGGCTTGGGGATGCTCTTCCCTGGGCTGCCCAGAGAGCAGGAGTAGACAGAGGATCCCACCCCCAAGTCACAGGGAGAAACTAAGGCAAAAAAGGGCCTTCTTCTCTTCCCCCTGGGACCTGGGATATGGGCACCGGGCTTGAAACTGGGGCCCTGATTCCAGGCCCTATGGTCCAATAGTCCCAGCCCAGTGCCGCTGGGTTCACACCGGTGGAAGTTTCTAGATCACCGAGTTTTGGGTTCTGAATGCACTGAGGAGCAGGGTGTGGGCTTAGGGACTGGAGAGAGGGTAGGGCAGAGGCTGGGCTCCCCAAGTGGGGGGAGAGGGGCACAAAAGGAGCCAGGGGGTCTGGCTAGATGTGCCACTGAGGATCTGAGCAGCAGTGCAGGCTGGGACATGTCAGCCTGCACCTCTGCCTCCCCCTCCCATGCTCTGTCCCATCCCTCCTGAATCCAGAGCCCGGGAGGTGGGGGGGCAGCCTTGGAGGAGGGGCAGAGGCTACTCTGGAAATGAAAGGGGAGTTGGTCAGAGGTAGGGAACCTTCGAAACCATGTGTGTGTGTAAGGAGCGCGGCGGGGGCAGTAGAAGAAAATATTGTAAGGTGTGTGTAGATCCCAGACCTGGGGAGGGTCCTGACAGGGCCAGGGTGAGGGGCTGAGGTCACTCCTGGGGTGGGAAGCGCAGCCAGAGAAGGCAAAGCTCCAGGGACAGGAGTGAGCAACAGAGCCCGGAGGAGCCTCAGGGGGCTAGCAGGGTGCCCTTCGCAGCTTTGGGAGGGTCTCCGTTTGGGGGTGGCTGGGGCGCCCGCTTCAAGGAGGTTCTGGCCCAAGGAGAGCATTCGTGGGTAGGGGTGAAGGTGGAGGGATCCAGCCCACTGAGGAATGCTGGGGAGGGGTTCACAGCCCCAAGCAGGGGAGGAATAGCTGCTTCGAGGGTAATTGTCGCCTTGGGGGAGGGGGTATCTTTGCAGAACGTGGGTGACAGTCTTGAAGGGGGTCCCAGTCTCCAGGAAGCCCAGTGGGAAAGTCCGGGCTCCCAGGTGTCAGGCTGGGTGGGTGCAAACGGGACAGGCACAGCAGGGGCCGGGGTCTCTAGGCGGCGGTCCTAGCCCCCTAGAGGACTGCTAGGGGCGGGGTGCCAGCCTGAGACGTGGAAGAATCCAGAAAGGGTGCTGGGGGTCCGGGCCTGGGTGGGGTTCCAGAGAATCACAGTAAAGGGTCCCCAGACTCTGGAAGTGGGAAATGCGCTAGGGGTGGGAGGTGTCAGAATTTAGGAGTGTGGGGGGTGTGTGTGTGGGGGGAGACTGCCGCTGGTCCTGGAAGGCGTGGAGGACTGAGCATGGAAGGGGACACAGCTTCAAAGTTGTGTATTGGCGGACGGGGAGCCGGGAGCCCAACTTTCAAGGAGGCGGGTAGTGTTATCTGCGGGAGCTTCCCAGCCCTGGGAACCAGCACGGCAGGCTGGTGCCAGCCTGAAGGAGGGCCCCAGCCTAGAGGAGGCATCCCGGGGGTTCCCAGTGTGGTGAAAGCACAGCTGGGGGTCTCAGTCTCCGGGAGGGCAGAGCGGGATTTCCAGTGCTAGAGTTGGCCGCCCCCGCCGTCCCGCGGTTACTCACCTTCGAAGAAGCGCTGCAGCGCCTCCGTCTCGTCAACCACCTCCATGTCCGGCCAGCCCGGCGCGCACTCCGCCCCGGCCCCGCTACAGCCCGGCCCGGGGGCGCGGCATCGCCGGCGCGGCCCGCGCGACAGTCCCGGCTCGGCTCCCGCTGCCGTTCCGCCCGCCCGCTGCCTCGCTCGCCCCCAGCGCGGCCCTGGCCCGGCCCCCGTCTGCCCTACGCGCCCCGCCCGCCCGCCGCGCTCTGCGCCCCCTGCCGGCCGGCCAGCGCCGCAGCCCGACGGCGGGCGGGACGCGCGGCTCCGCGGGCGGCACTGGCGAGGGGTCCTTCCCGGGTTGAGGGTCGCGGGGCGACCTGGTCGCGTGCGGGGAGGGAAGGGTGTGTAGGCTAGGCCGGGGTTTCTGCGGATGGTGCTGGGGCTGAGCCTGGCTCCCTGTCCCGCAGTCCTTGCCCTCCCTCTGCGCAGGGGGAAGATCACAGGATGCTGAATCTGACGTTATTTTCGGGGCCAAACCTCAGAGACATCCTCCATTTCCCCTCCTTACCCACTCCCCCTCTGAGCAGAAACAATAATAACCAGCATTTAATGAATACTTTTTATGTGCCGACCCACTGAGCACTTTGCAGGGGTTATCTCATTTAGTCATTATGGGTACTCTACCACAGGGACACTGTTATATGCATTTTAGAGATGGGGAAACTGAGGCTCAGTGACGGTGTGTACTATGTGAGGGAGTGCTGTCCGGTATAATTTCCTGTGGCGATGGAAATGTCCCCTGTTTTGTCCACATGTGGCTACTGATCCCTTGAAAAAGGGCTATTGGAATGAATGAGAAACTGACTTTTCAATTTTATTTTAATTTGTTTGGACTTAAGTAGTCGTGTGTGGCTATGGTATTGGATGGCACAGGTCCGTTTCAAGGTAATCAGGGTCAAAACCAGGATTCACAGCCAGATCCTGGCTAACCTGGGGAGCTGCCCTCTCAGTCACTGCCTCCCTGTGTGGTAGGGTGAGACCTGAAGGTTAATCTCCAGCTGAGTCACCCCCTCACCCCTCTGCCTCCACCCTTGGAGCTCCTCCTCATCTCTGTCCTGCCCAACCGCACAGCCTCCCTCCACACTGATCCCTACAATCCTTCCAAGTCACTTTTCAAAAAAAGTAAATTAGATCATGTCTTTACTTTGCTAAAACCTGTGGTTTCCCTTTGCACTCAGTGGAAACCACAGGTTTTAGTGAAGAAATGACATGTAAACCTCTTACCCTGGTTCCCAAGGCTTTGTATGGTCTGCCCCTGTCTGGACCACTGACCTCAGCTGCTACTTTTCTCTCCATTGCTAAGTCACAGCCTCCTTGCCAACACTTAAACTTGCTGCAGGAGCTGGGACATGCTGGTCCATCTGTCTCTAATGTCTGTCCCCACGTAGCTGGTTCCTTCTCAGCAGCCAGGCCTCAGCCCACGCATCACCTCCCTGATGCCCTACCTAAAGCGGTTGTCCCTGCCTATGTCTTTTTCACCACAAAAGAGTTTTATTTAGGGTTTGTCATTATCCCTCTCACTCTAGAATGGAAGCCCTACGTGGGTAAGAGTCCCCTGGCTTGGTCATTGCTGTAGCTTCAGCACCAATTGCACTTCCTACGTCACAGGTGCTCGATAAATATGTGTCGAATGAATGGACAACGGCATTTTCTTTCTTTTAAAATAAAAAGATTTTATTGATTTATTTTTAGAGAGAAGGGGAAGGAAGATGAAAGAGAGGGAGAGAAACATCAAACAGTTGTTTCTTCTATGCACCCGGCGATCAGGCCGGCGAGCTTTCACTTTGCAGGATGACACCCAACCCACTGAACCACCCCATCGGGGCAAGGACAATGGCATTTTCAAACTGCGAAATCCTAGACCTCCAAAAACCTTGGAAGCAGGGAATTCTGGAATCCCAGAGCCAGTGAATCATCTCACTGTGGAATGGCTCAACTCACAGGCTCTCGGGACCCAGCAAGTTGGAGCTGGGAGAACCTATCCCGTCTCACTGCTACTTGACATCCAACAGGGGCGTGGGAGCACTTGCGAGCAGATCAAGATGCCAACCTCGAGCTCTCAGCTCTGTGAACCAGTGGCCCCCAGATGAGGCGAGTGGGGACAAGCTGGGCTGTCTGGTGGGGTTGGGGTGAGAACCGGCAAAGCTGCTCCCACCCAGGCCGCCCTCCCCCTCCTCGCTGGCCAGCCATGGGGGAGGGGTGGCTGGTGCCTGAGCCCCAGATGTGGTCCAGTCAACAGGCCCGTGGGGGCCCTCGGAGGAGGGTCAATGCCATGACAGTTCTGGGGCTGGGGGAGGGGGTGCCTGGGCTGGCGGGTGCCTCACAATGAGGTTTTGTCCCCCAGGGGCCTCACGCTGTTGCTCTTAGATATATAGAATAGGGTTCTGCTGGAGGCCCCAGCTGTGCGTGCCCCCCCGCAGGGCCAGGGCTGAGGAGGGGGGAGGGCCACACTGAGACGCCTATTCTTTTCAAGCTGATACACCCCAGAGGTTTCTCTCCCTCTGCAGCCTCCCTTAAGACAATTGTTATTCTCTGCTCTGCCTCTCCCAACTCGGGTCAGGCTTGCCTGTGGACAAAGTAGACACCCACCTACACCATGTGATTTTTAAAAATGAAATTACTTGAGGAGTTTCCCGGGACCAGCCGAAAAACCAGTTCTTTATAAGCCTCCCCAACCCACAGGTCTTTCAGTGATATCCCACGTGGTGCCAAACCGTCCATCACTCAAGGGCCATCCCCACGAGCTAAGCCTTGCCCTTTTCCTGGTCATCAAAGGGTGGGGTGGAGAGATACGTGTACGCATATTTCATTCCCAACACCCCAACTCCTCAGGCTGCATTATTAAGTCTCTGGGTAGCCTTGAAGGTCGATGCAGCAGGGTGGGGCCTCCCATTAATCCCGTGGGAGTTGGTCTGGTTGGGGGTTCCGGCCCCGTCATCTCCCCTGACTCCACAAGGCCACTGAGCAACTGTCCCCAGGGATTTTCATCTCTGGGCTGGGGGAAAGGGATGGCTGAAATGCCCCAGACTCTCGATGGCCCAGCCAAGAGTTAAGGCTGCTGTCCTCCAGTTCACCCAGCTGGGGCAGAGCCTGCGGGGGCAGGGCAGCGGCTGGGGCTGGCGACGGAATCCCAGGGAGCCTTGTATCACCAGGACCTTGAGGGACTCATCCATGGAGAGCAGTCCCCATGCGCACCGCCCCCCACTCAAGCCACAGTGAGCGAGGGACCAAGAGCTCAGCCTGGCCCAGCAGAGTGGCTGCCCTCTGTGCCTCAGAGACCCCGTCGGTGGACCAGCCCATTATTCTTGCCCCACAGTGCAGGTCAAGTGCCAGGGAGCTGATCAATAAGCAGTGCTTTCTAGGCCTGCAGGTCAGCTCCAGGCAGTAGGGCCGGGGAAGGTAGTGGGACAGAAGGCACCTCCGGGGAAAGGGAGACAGGGACTTAAGGGTTACTGATTAACCAGCTGGAGGCCAGCCCAAGGGAGGGTGGGGCTCAGCTGACTAGCCAGGCCTCCCCAGAGAGGGACGCCTGGCCTCCCATGGGCCCCCACAGCCCTGGCATCCACCCATTTTACTGAGGAAACCCAAAGGGTGGTAAGTGGGAATGCAGAGAGACACCGAGGCCAGGGGCACAGCTGCCCCTTGAAGAGGGTGAGCGCACACCCGGGTCTGGGGGTCCTTAATCTCTCTCCCACCTTCCTCCCAGCTGGGATGGGGGGACCATCCGAGCGTCCCGAGTGGGCACTGGGGGGCAGAGTGCCGCTCCGGCTCTCCCACACTTGCCCCTCCTAAGTCCCCTCTCATTCCTCACTCTGGCTGTGTGGCCTTCGGCAAATCACAGAACCTCTCCGGCCATCAGTTGCTTCTACCCCTGCTCCACTAATTACCTTTCCTATTAGACTACATGGTAGGAAGAACCTCTGAAAACCACTGAGGGCGAAGGCCAGAGCCCTGGGCTGGGGGTCTGGATTCCGGCTCTAGATTGGTCAACGCCGCCTGAGTGACCTCCAGCAGGCCTTCACCCTCATCTAGCCTCAGTTTCCTCTTCTGTTCAGAGAGTCCTTGAGTGAAGATGGGCACTGTTCTATTCTCCTCTCCAACCCCTCACCGTCTAGGGTTACTCTGGACCCATGGGTGGGAGGTGGGAGGGTGGGCAGTGTAGGGAAATGGAGAAGGTCAAGGTTAGGTCGAAGAGCAGCTGGCTCAGTGGCTGGGTCAGTGCCTGGGCCAGGCTGCCCAACAGGCTGGCTGGAGGAACAGCACCACCTGGTGTGTGGAGAGGGCGGACCCAGACATGGGGCTGGGAGGAGGCCAAGGGCCTATCCACCCCAGCCCCTGCTGCTGCTTCGCAGGTCCTGCTCTCCTGGAGCCAGGAGCCCGGTTGGGCGGGGTCCCCTGGGCCTGGCCAGGCATTTTGCGCACTCGCGAGGAAAGCCCTCAAAAAAGACTTCCAGTGGCCCTGCATCCACACCCCGATGGGGCGTCTAGTGGAGTCCTCCTCCTGTGCCCTAGCTCTCAGCATTGGGGGCGGGGGGTGAGGGGTGGGGGGCGGGCGGGGATCCTGTCAGACCAGCCCAGCCTGGGTTTTTTTTAAAGGTTGTTGTTTTTTCTTTTTTTAAATAGAGATGGGAAGGGACAAACACAGGGAGGAAGACGGGGAGGGAGACAGGGAGGGAGAGACATCGACCAGTTGTCCCTCTTATGCCGCCAATGGGGACCTGGCCTGTAACCCAGGCACGTGCCCTGACTGGAATCGAACCAGTAACCTTTCAAGTCTGCAGACTGGTGCTCAATCCACTGAGCCACAGCAGCCAGGGCCAGCCCAGCCTGGTCTTGAGCATCTTACTTACCCTCTCTGAGCCCCAGACCCCTCAGAGAGGAGAAAGGGGCTAACAAGCCCCCTCTGATCCCCTGGCACACGTCTCACACAGACAGGGCCCTCTGGTCCCTCTGACACTCAAGCAGTGGTCCTGGATCAGGGTTTTGACAGCAGGGAGAGCCAGGGTCAGACGTCCCCTCCCGCCACTCTGTCACTGATCTCAGCAGCAAGCCCCCCTCCCCACCTGAGAGGAAGAGAAGTCACTCAAGGCAGCCGGCGTGCTTCTACATCCAGTTTATACACAGCTCTATACAATATACAGAAACCTCTATATACAGATATATTTATAGAATAAGCTATATTAATTTGCCTCTCCTTTTTTACAGCAATATTAGTTTGGATCTTTCATACATTAAGTACAAAAAAAGTCACGGGGGACGGCGCATAGAGTGCGCGGTGTCTGTGGGGCCGGCTGCTACCAATTGCATATGGAGGCCGCCTAGGCCCCTAGGGGGACAGGCCAGCGCACGGCTGGGAGAGCTTGTGCTGCGGGTCTGTGGGACAGAGTGGGGGTCGAGCTGAGCCGAGCTGGGCAGAGGGGGTGGCTCAGACCCCCCCAAGTGTGTTGCGGGAGGAGGGTAGAGACATGCAGCAGGCCCACCCTTCGGGTGGGGGCAGGTTAGGGGTGGGCTGACCCTGGGGAGTCCAGGACTGAGTCCAAGTCTGCCCCGGCCCCAAGCCTGTAAGCCTGTGTGGCTACAGTTTTGGGCTGGGGAGTCTGTCCCTGATGGCTCAGTCCTGGGCATGGGTGGGTGCCACGCCCCCTTAGAGGTCTCAGGCCCACCTTGGCAGAGAAGGAATTAAAAGGCTAGGCCGAAAGTCTCCCTGCTATTGGCTTGGGTGCTTGTTGGAACGTTACTCTGATGGATGATTTGTCTTGTTTAAACTCTTAGAGCCACTGATTTGTCCTGCTTCTGTGCTGGGCCCTGGCTAAGCCAGCAGCAGGGCCCTCGGCAGGGGTAGGGTCTGGAGCCTGGTGAGGAGCACGGGTCACAGAGCAAAGGAGCCCAGCTCCCAAGTCTCTGTGCCCACCTGTCGTGGGCAGGAGTCTCAGGGCAGGGTCTGGGGCCGGTCCCAGATGTGCGTGGGGTCGAGATCAGGGCGTGGGCCGCAGGTACCAGCGATCATGAGACAGGTGGTCTTGACCGGGGGAGCCTAGCTGACCCGGGGAGGTTGTGGGCAGGGCCAGAGTTGGGGGGGGGCTGGCCTCCGAGGAGACGAAGGCACAAGCGGACGGTCAACGCCGGCACACACGTTTTGCAAATCAAGGGTCAGAGCGGCAGGTGAGACAAGAACAGGTGATGTCTGAAACTGAGCTCACCCTGCAGCCCCCAGGGCCACATTGTGGTCATTGGCTATTTTCTTGTCAGGCTGGGGAGGGGGAGGCAGGCAGGCCGGTTGGGTGGGTGTGCTCCACAGCCCCTTCCTCAGGAATGGTGCACGCCCACGCCCACGCCCACACACGCCCCGTGTGAGCACACACGCTCTCCCCAGCTCGGCTCCCGGGCAAAGGCCTGGTCTCCACCTCCCCACTGCTTCCCCCCAACCCAACAGGGAAGGAACCCCTCAAGTGGGGCTGTGGAGGCCAGAGGCTAAGCCAAGTCAGCCCCAGAGCCCCTGACCCTCCTGCACCCCCACCCCCAGCAGTGAGCATGGGATCTCTAGCCAGGTGCCACACAGTCCCACTCTTGGCCCCACTTCCCGTCAAGAGAACACTGGGGATTGGAAGGAGGAAAAGCCCAGGTGGGAGCCCGGGCCAGCGAGGAGGGGACCGAGGGGGTGGAGGTGTGTTTGGTTTCAGACCGCAGGGCCTGGGGCTGCCTAGGCATGGGGGAAGGCGATGTGAAGGGGTTACACGGGGCCTCAGATGAAGAGGGATTTGGGTGTCCTCCATCCTAGGGCACTGACTCTGTGGCCAGGGGTGGTCACACCTGTGCCGTCTATCCTTTGAGTGACCAGGATCCCTAGGGGTAGAAGACAAGCCGGGAAGTTATGGGCAGGTGCCCAGTACCCACTGACAGAGGGGTCAAAGAGAGGGACACCAAGCAGGGAAGGGGCGGTCCTGACCCCACCCTCCTCCAGCCTCCTCCAGGTCCCTGCTCTGCTCAGAGCGGGGCTACCGATCACATGATTGGGGATGGGGGGGCTTGCAAGCCCAGGATACACCCTGAGCCCAGCGCAGCAGCTTCTGTAAACATACACAACACTGCGGGTCCCCTTGCTGGGGGATTGTCACCCCAGGGGCTGGCCAGCAGGCACCAGATCTGGGGGTGGGGGGGTGGCCAGGACAGATGTCAGCCTAGACCACAGATGCGAATATGTGGGGAGGGGTCCGCTCTTCGTCTCGGCCCTCGGAGAGCAGCCAGAGGGCAGTGAAGGGGACTCAGTATGCCCACTGCCTGTCCTGGAACAGGGGGTGCCAGGATGCCTCTGGGGGCAGGCGGTCAGACTGGCAGGCCACCCCAGGCTCTTCCCCACTCTCCACCCCTCCCTTGTCTGGAGGGCCCAGATCCCAGCTGTCTTGGCTCTGGGGGTCCTAAGCTGAGGTAGGGATATGGGCCCCCAGCTCAGCAGCAGTGCCCCTTGCCTGAGGCTAAACTGGCCCCTGGGGGCCTCTCCTCAAAGCTGCCCAGCCCTGGGGGCAGCCACCTGGAGCTTGAGGGGCCACCTGCTCTGTCCCAGGCCTTAGCCGGCAGCCGCCCCTGGGTGCTAGCGTGCTGAGATGACCAGGTCATCCTGCTTGGCGGGGCTGGCCCCGTGGCCAGTGGGGGTAGAAGTTCGGATCTTGTCCACTGCCAGGCACTCCTGGCTGCTGAGGCTCGTGGGCGTCAGGTCCATGAGCTCGCCTGAGGAGCTGAGCGGGAAGGAGGGTGACAGCGAGATACCGGAGGAGGGGTCGGTGGAGCCAGCGAAGCGCCTCGGGGGCTTGGGCACCAGGTTGGGCTCGAACTGGGCACGGAGCAGGATCTCTTGCTGGCTGGGGGACTTGGGGCCCTCGGCATAGTCGCTGGTGGGGCTCTCGGGCACCACCATGCAGTAGAGGTCCTGGAAGGAGCTGCTCTTGCTGTCCAGGTTGAAGAGGCTGTCAATGAACTCCGCAAACTCCAGCACCTGCGGGCTGGGCGAGTCGCCCAGGCGCCCATTGTGCAACGCCAGCTCTCCGCGGGGGGCTGCCCCGCTACCCACCTCTTCCTCCTGCTCATTGGCCACTACGCTGGGGGGCCGATCGGGGGTGGCGCCCCCACTTCCCAGGGCGGCCTCCAGGGGCTGGGTGTCCTGTGAGTGCTTGGACAGGCTGTCTGCGGCCAGCAGCTCGGTGCGAGAGCTGAGGGACGGGTTTTCCTCCGGGATGGCGGGATCGATGTAGAAGAGGTGGCCCTCGTCACGCTCCAGCACGGCATGGAGGCTGGGCGAGCCACGGATGCTGCGGAAGCCTGAGGATCGGCGTGAGTCAAAGCTGTACAGCGACTCCGTGTCCGAGAGGCTCTCCATGGTGGCCAGCGGCGCCCGCCGTGCCTGCAGCTCTGCCGCCAGCCGCTCCTGGGTGGACAGCAGCAGTAGCTCCACGGGGTCCTGGCGGGCTGCCGAGGCTGCAGCCACCGGGGACAGCAGCCGCCCCTCCGAGAAGCCCTCCAGGCTCATTTCAGACTGGGACTTGCTCCTGCAAAGGGCAGGGCAGGGAGGGTGTGAGACTCAGGAGGGGTGCAGAGGTTGACTCCCCAGCACGCTGGCTGGAGGAAACTTGGGGAGGGGGTGGAGGGGGAAGTTCATTTAGCAGCTATTGAACTGTTTGGGTCAGGGACGCTTGGAAAAGAAAAAAACAACTCAGAAGAACCCAAGACAGGAAAAGGACCCATGATGGGTTGAGGCAAGGTGGGCGCTCCGATGGCCCGAGGCCCTGGTGGAACACTAGGGCTCCCGGAGGCCTGCTGGGGTGCCTGCACTGATGTTCTGTCACTGTGCCAATGGGAGACAGGCACAGAGAGAGCGGCTGCTCTCTGTGCCCCTCCTAGAGCCCCATCCCTTCCTCCCACACACTGGGGTCCCTCCTGCCTCACCCACGGAATGTGGCCTCTGCTAGGCGGGGAGGCCTAGAGCCTCTGGGTCCTATGGATGCCTGCAAGGGGTGAATGAAGGTTGGGGGGTCTCAACTGCAATGGTGAGAACCGACTCGGGCTCCCTCGTGCAGCTGCCTCGGGAAATGCCCAGAAGGCAGGGAGCCATGTCCACGTGCCCCACGGAGGGCCAGGGATCAGGCGATCGCCCTTCTCACCAGCCTCTTGGCCAGACCTGCACCCTCCCTGGGCTCAGGACCTGGACAGGCAGGGTCCCAGGGAGGCAGACCTCTCCCCCCGCAAAGGGTGTGCATGAATGTGAGGTGTGTGTCTGGGAGCACATGCGTGTGCTCCATGTCTGTGCGTACAGTGTGCATCCTAGCTGCCTGCGTGTCACTGGCCCACAGGTGTCTGAGTGACTAGGTCTGCGCACAGGTGCTTTCATTCATCCACATGCAGGGCTGCCTGCCCAAGTGCGTCCTTAAATGTGTGTATCTCGACCTCTGTGCCGTCTATCCTTTGAGTGACCAAGATCCCTAGGGGTAGAAGACGAGCTGGGAAGTTTTGGGCAGGTGCCCAGTACCCACTGACTGAGGGGTCAAAGAGAGGGACACCAAGAGGGGAAGGGGTGGTCCTGACCCCACCCTCCTCCAGGCCCCTACCCTGCTCAGGTGTGTGTCCTGTGCCTGAGGATGTCTGTGTGGGGCCGTGTGCCCTTAGAGCAACCCGTGAGGCACAAATCTGCACATGTAAGCTTCAGTACAAACACATACATACACATGCACGCATGTAAGTGAGCGCATGGGCGTCCATCTGTTTGGGTCTCAATGGGTATGAGCGAATCTACGTGTTTGTGACCAGGGGCCGTGTGTCCTTAGAAGCCCACTAGCCCACGTGGGCTTCAGGAATGGCAGGCTGGGGAGCGGGGGAGCGAGGCGGGAGCGAGCTGGAGCAGGCGCAGCCAGTTTGCTCTTTCCTGCACGTGGGTGCAGAGCTGTGTGAACATGCGGCTCGGTCCGTGCACGGGACACGCGTGTGCACAAGCATACTGAAATCATACTCGTGGCCCCTGCGCGCGCCCTCTGGGCCGGGGCTGGGGTGACCAGGACTCACCTGATGCTGCTATTTCGGTGGTCAGCGATGGGCAGCTCCAGGGCGAGGCCGGCAGGCACCGGTGGCCCCGTGGGCAGCGGCTGCTGCTGAAAGATGAGCTCAGGAGTGAGGTCCACCTCAGTGGGGCTCACCATGACCTTAGCAGCAGAGAGCAAGGCCGTCTTCCCCTTGTTGTAGTTCTCCAGCACCTGGGGACAGGACGGGGAAGCCGGTGGTGGTGGAAGGGTGACAATCCCATGTAGGGGCGGGGTAGCAGGCCAGGCATCTCAGGACAAGCAGAGCTGCATGGGGTCAGCTGGGTCCTACTCTCCTTCCAAGTCCCTTCCCCTCCAGGAAGGTCCAGACTGGCCCTGCGACCATGCCTTGCCCCACCGATGGGCCAGGTTGCAGTTTTCCATCCCTGCAGTCAGCTTTCCTGGGGCGGGGTAATGGCCATGCCGGCCATCCATCGAGTGCCAGGTGGCCTTCAGGGTCTCTGAGCTCAGCCTGCCTCAGGGACAGGTCCCTGGGAGTCCCTTAAACTCCTGCTCACCACAGGGCCAGGTGGCAAAGCAGACAGAGCAGGGGTGCAGAGGCCAGGGCACGAGTGGGCTCTCTTGCCCCACCACAGCCCCTGAGGACTCTGGTTTCCTTCTCAGCATCCACGCCCTTGCCTGCCACGTGGGGACAGAGGTCTGGCATGGAGGGCACCGCGGGCTCTGAAGGGGCATCACCGCCCAGGGCTGCCCAGGGCCTCACCTTGTTGAGCCCCTCCATGACCACGTAGGGGAGGTGCTCGTGCAGCATGGCCGGGGAGATGATCACCTCGTTGAAGGCCTTGTTGTCGCCCCAGATGGCGAAGTACGTGGGCTCCTCCTGCTCACAGCAGCTGAGGGGGCACAGGGGCCAGAGGGAAGCGGCGGCTGGGTGGCAGCCTGGCCTTGACCCCCCAGCCCTGGCTCTGCTCTTTGTCTGGGCTTAGCAGTGGTGGGTGCACTTGGAGGATCCATGCCCTGCCTGGCCAGCTGGCCTGTGTCCCTGGCTCCTTGCTCTTGTCCCACCCTCAGCCCCACCCCCAGCCTGGCTAGGAACATTTACTTCAGACAGAGGCCTGGAAGGGTCTGCCTTGAACCTCGTCCCTGGTCCCCACACAGCCTTCTCTACCACGTGCGTGACCCAGGCCACACCTGCTCCGCCCTGGGCGGGGCCGGAAGCCAGGTACTTGCCCATCCTTTTCTCTTTCCTCCCCCATGCAACTCCCGCCCCACTTGCTCACAGCTGTCTGCCACCCAATCCCAGAGATGGAGATGTCAAGTGACAACTGAGGTATGAGCTGGCCAGGGCCTTAGGGTGGCCCCTTCAGGGCATCCACGTTTAAATGGACCACAAGTGGGGAGAGATGCCCTCTGGGACACCAGGGAGAGGGTGACACTGGGGACAAGATAGGAACCTGGAGTCCTGCTCTGGACTGGTCTTCTGCTCTACCTCCAGGGCCCAGGCTGGGGCACCCCGACCATAGGTGCCCTGGGCCATCAGTCTCCCAGCCTCTGCCCCTAGTGCCCTGGAGGATGTGGTCCGATGTGGTCCCCGCCCTGGTTGACACTTCCGCCCAGCTGACGGGGGTCTTAGGCAACACCTACCAGCACTGCTCCGCTGGGTGGTTGTGGACCACGTGGATGATGCGGCCAGGCGGGTAAAGTGGGGTGCTGGCCGACAGGGCGATGGTCAGGTCGCTGGGGTGGGTCCAGAGCCGTGTGCTGGCCAGGGTGGTCACCTCCACCTCCTCGGGCAGCTCCGACTTGGGGATGCATTTAGTGGCCCCCACAATGATCCGCCACTGTGCAGGTAGAGGGGAGGGGGGTCAGTTGAGCAGCGAAGGCTGGGTGGGAGGGGACAGAGGTGCTCAGATGGAGGGCCCGCAGGTGACAGGTGGGAGCTGGGGTAGCCGTGCGGCAGAGGGAAGGGCAGTGCCCACGTGAAGAGGCAGGGTCTGAGCTGGATGGCAACCATGATGGCCAAAAACACCCCAGGGGCAGATGAGAAGGCACTGTTGGATTTCAGGGCTGGAAAGGCACTGGAAGACCAGTCAGCCCCTTATCTAGTGGACGGGGGAAACAGGCCCAGCGAGGAGAAAAGGACTCGCTCTAGGCCATTCCGCACATCAGAGGCAGAACAGGTTGCTCAGCTCAGGCCGGTCGCCTCGGGGTCGGTTCCCAACCACGTGTCTCCTGGGCCTGACCAGTGCCAGGATGGAGTCTGACAGGAACAGCCCCACATCCTGAATCAAGCTCCTCCAATCAGACACAGTCCACTAAGACTTCGCTGCCCGGCCCATCCTGGCACCTGGTACCTGGCCCAGGGTCTTGCCTGACAGAGGGTCAGGGCCACCGAGGCTGGGATGAGGCCAAATTGGGCTGAGACGGCCAATGAGGTGTGGACTGGGGCCACAAGGGCCCCAGTGGTCCGGGTCGGCCCCCTCCCGCCTACCACAGCATTCGGGTGGGAGCATTCTCCCACCCGAGCCCGGCCTGCAGAAGGCCAGCGTGCCTCAGGACGAGCCGCAGTGCCCTCCGAGGACCTGATAAAGGGTTAGGAGGGGCCGATCCTCTCCTCTCGACCGCTGTGGAAAACGAGAACGAACTGCCCCCCGGCTTCCCCAGGTGAGTGAGTGCCAGCCCCCCCAGCCCCTGAGCAGCGGCAGCAGGCCTTGGAAGAGGCCTTCCCTTCGCACACTGGAAGCCCGGAGCTGGGGGGATGGCTTTCCTCTGACTTTAGGCAGCCCTGTGGGACAGGAGCCCGGACTCGGGAGCCCTCCGCTGGAAACTGACTCGGTTACAACTTTTAAGAGCAAAAGCAAGTCCCTTGCTCACTCTGGGCCTCGGTTTCCCCATTTATACAAGGACAGGCAGGGGGCAGGTGGGATGAGTCCCTCAGAGATGCTGAAGATCTGATGACCTGAGGTTGCCAGGACACCAGCCACATCCCAGCCTGGCTGCACATGACGGAGGCCGCTGTGCTTTGGGCTAAGGGACAGTCAGGGTACGAGGCAGACAAGGCTCCCAGAGCCAGGGTGCCTAGGCGGGAGGGTGGGGAGGCAGCTCACTTTCGGCTTGGTGCTTCGCTGCAGGACATCCAGGAGCTGTCTGCGGAAACCTTCCAGCTGGGAGAGGCCGATCCTGGGGGAGGGAACGAGGAGGGCGTCAGCCGGGCCTGGCCAGGGGCCGGGAGAGGTACGGGGTGAGGGGCAGCAGGGGCAAGCCCAGGCCCAGGAACAGGGAGACCAGGCTGTCCGGGTCCCAGGGTGGGTGGAGGGGAGGGAGGTCTGTTGCTGAGCAGAGCCAAGCCAGGGAAGGGGAGGCCAGGCTTGGGTCCTCAGGGCACAGAAGGGACTCTGGCGTCCCTCATCCCTGTCCCTCACGGAGATAGGAATCTGAGTGAGAGAGCCATGGAGCCCAGGTGAGGAGCCCAGGTGAGGCCCCAAGGAGCGAGGAACAGCCCAGGCGGGATGGTGGGGTGAGGGCGCAGTGAGTTGCCTGGGGACGAGGTCTTTGCCCAGAACCACGGCTGTCACAAACTCCTTGGAGTACTCCATGGCATCCTCACTGCAAGGGAAGCAGAAGGGGTGCTCAGGTCGGGGCGGGGGTCTCTGTTCCAGCACGGCTGGGGGTGCTCTCTAGACTCGAGGTCCCCAGGGTAGCTTGCAGGTGCCAGGCTGCACTGCCTGCCCTCTCCCGCCCTTCCAGCCAGTAGGGCTCTGCCCGGGCAGGTCTAGGGTCCTCTTGGCACTTGACAGAGCTCCCCCTCCACTTACCAGGTCATTTCCAGGCCCCCACTGACCAGAAGCTGGACATCCCAGTCTAGCCCCTAGCCCCCTAGGGCACTGAGAGCCCATGCAGCTCACCTCAGCAGGCCCCCTGGTGGGGAGTAGGCGAAGCATTTAAGGGTCGGGTACTGGGGACGCAGCAGGAAGGAAAGGATGGCGGCGGTGCCTGCACCCAGGGAGTGGCCCACCACAATCAGGCCGTAGTGTTTGGTTCCGCGGCCCTGGGGACCGAGAGAAGCCTGAGAGCCCTGCCCCACTGCCTGACGAGCTGTCTTAGCTGATGCCAGGGAGGCCGAGGGGTCTACCCAGAGCTCTGGGCACACGCCGGCGCTGCATGGCTGCTCGGGCAGTGAAAGAGCCAAGCCACGCCCCTGTGAGCAACTTCTCAGAGACTGTTCCAACGAACGCTTACTCCTCCTTCAAAACCTTGCTCAGAAGTTAGCTCGTTGGATAAGCCCTTCCTGATTTTCCAGGAGAGGCTGCCTCCCTCCTAGACACTGCATCTGTACTTGGAAATGACCTTTACGTATGGCGATTATGCTCAGTTACAATCACTCGGTCACCTCGACCAATCCCTGTGCCCTAACAACCTGGGCGTGGAGCATGGAAAACGCCTCACCAGGTCTCTCCCGAAGGCCTGGGACAGGACCATCTCCTGCTCCAGCTTCTTCTTGATGTACTCAGCCGAGAGGACCATTCCCTGGGTGAGGAGGAACAGAGGTGGGTGCTAGGAGAGGGGCTGGGAGAGAGGGGGGCCTCTCAGGGACCAGCAGCTCACTACCCTGGCCTGCCCACGCCCCTCTTTTGGCCTCCTAACAACCTGGCTGTGGGGCTGGCGGACACGTTATCACGCTGTTTCCATTTCACAGTGAGAAAATGGAGGCTCAGAGGGATTGTGTGTCTAATAGAAACCAGTGTGATCTCTTCCCAGCTGCCTCCTCAGGCTCTTCTGGGTCAGGATCCAGGCTGCGCAGGGCTGTGGGGGTCGCGGCCAGTGAGCCCCAGTGGACCTTCCACCCCTCTGACCAATGTCTACCAGTGAGCCCAGCAAGCAGGGAGGCCCCCACCCCAAAAGGACAGGTCTGTGTGCTGGCAGGGGAGAAGACCAGGGGCCCTCGGGGCCCACGAAGCAGCAGGTACCTTGTGTCCCAGCCAGGTGCCATGATGCCCCTCCACGGGGAGGCGCTCAGCGTCACCGGTCAGGTCTGTCAGGGCATCCTTGTAGAGAGTGGGAACAGGTGAGGGGTGGGACTAGGGAGGACAGGGAGAGGGAAGCAGCATCCCTTGGAGGCTCTGAGGGGATTCCCAGGGGTGGGCAGGGGGCCCCAGGCAGCTTACCTTGGGGGACAGGGTTCCCCGAATACTGATCACCACCTTCTTCTTGTCATGGTCCACCGCCACATAGAAGGGGGTTTCGTACACCTAGGGAGAAGGCGGTTTGTGAGCCCAAGCAGCCCTGGGGTGGGGCCAGACTCAGGCACATGACCTGAGCGGGTCTCCTTCTCAGCCAGGGAGTCTGTCTCCGCCAGCCACCGGGGCCCTGCAAGTCTGCTGGCCCAGGTCGCAGCCCACCTGCCTCCCAGCTCCTGCCCCAGGCAGCCCAGGTGCTGCCGTCCTGCCTGCTGCATCCAGAGAGGTGACTGCCCCTCCCCAGGGCCTCACTGCTTCCTTCCCTGATCCCTTCCCCCAAAGGCTAAGGACAGGGAGCCCCAACACTGGGTTTGAGGTTGGGGCCTACTTCCCAGCTCTAAGAGGTGGTCCGGGCAGAGGGGCCCACCTCTGGTCTGCCTAGCGGGGGCCGGCCGGAGGTGCCAGCAAAGCCGAGGGCTCCTGCTGCCTGTGGGGCAGCCTGGGCACCCAGGCCACAGCCCCGCCTGCCCTCCGCAGCCTGCAGAGGACAGAAGGGGGGACGCTGCACGCCAGCCTGGCCCAGGCCACCGGGGACCCTCACCGCGTCATGGCAGGAGGTATAGACAATGTCCACCGCGGTCATGTTCTCGTCCAGGAAGTGGCGCCGGATGGCAATGGCATTGCAGCCGCAGCAGTTGTCTTCCTCGATGGTGACTCCAGGGGCAAACCGAGGCCGCGAGGGGCACAGGCAGCACCTGGGGTGGAGGGGCAGGGGCTGAGGGCCGGGGCCCCTGGCAAGGCAGTTTTCTGTCATCCTCTCTGGAACCTGCCCTCGCAGTCCTATCCCCCTCCCAAGCCTCCTCGCAAAGTTCTACCGGTCAGTTCCCAGCCCTTGTCTCATCGGGCCTCTGGCGGCATGTGACCTGTGACCTGAGGGCTCCTCCCGCCCCTTCGAGGCGCCCTCTCTCCTGGACGGCTCCCTCACGGGCAGCCCCCTCAGCTCACCCTCTCGCTGAGGCCCAGAGGGCAGCGCCTGGCCCTGCTCCCGGAGGGCCTCCACCAGTCTCAGACTTTAGCGCTGCCTCTGTGGTGACGAGCCCCCTGGGTGCTCTCATCCAACCGCCTGCAAGATCCCAGCCTCTACAGGTCCAGGTCCTGAGTGCCCCACACTGTCTGCCACACCCTGCCCACTCGTCCCTCAGCCCCAGGCTTGGGGCCGTCTTCAGTCCCTTCCCCATCTCACACCCCACGCCCGGTCGGTCAGCACATCGGTGCACGACACCTTCAGATTCACAGCCAGACTCCAGCCGCTTTTCCTCGCCTCTCCCCCGCCCCCTGCTCCCTGCCACCATTATCTCTGCCTTGGGGTGTCACAGTGGCCTCCTGCCTGGTCTCGCTCGTCTATGTCAGCCCCTACCTCCTCAACTCAGCAGCCAGAGTGACCCTTTAAGGTGTGTCAAGTCGGGTCACTCGAAGCCTTACAATGCCGCCCTCCTCGCTCAGTTTAAGAGCCGGGTCCGTTCAGCGGCCGAGGGCTCTGCCCCATCTGGCCCTGGTCCTCTGGCTTGTTGCCTCCGACCCCCCTCCAGCCAGTGGCCTTCTTGTCCTGCAGACCATTGGCCGAATTCCTGCCTCAGCATCTTTGCACCCATGGCTCACTCTGCCTGAAACACTCTTCTCCTGGTCACTTTGTGGCTGGACTCATTTCCGGCAGGCTTCTGCTGAAATGTGTGTTATGGTGCGGTCTTCCCGGGGCCACCGCGCCTAACATAGCCAGCCCCTCACCAGCGTTCCCACACTGGCTTTGTTTTTCTCCAAAAGCACTCATCTGCTCCAACAGGCTGTGTTTCCTGGTCTGTGCATTGTCTGTGCCTCTGTAGGCTTTGCTCTGCTTCACAGCTATGTCACTAGCACCCCAAACAGTGTCAAGCACATAGTCGGCTCCCGCAAACGACGGGTGTGACCGGCTGAGCGGGGCCCCCAGCAAGGGGTGCAGCTGCTCCTCAGGCCACCAGAGGGAGCCAGCACCCAACAGATCAAGCCAGGAGCCAAGAGAGCACATGACCCGCGCCTGCCAGCTGTCTTGAGATGACAGCAGAGATTTTACGAAGAATCCTGAATTTTGATGATGCTGAGAGGTTTGTCTTCACTTGAGTAGCAGCCAAAGGGCTGTCACCCACTTCCCAAAGGGGAGAGGCCCTGCTGAGAAAACCCAGGGTGGAGTCAAATCTTGGAAGCTACCGGTGACCACGTCGGTGCCTGCTCCGTCTCCACACCCCATGCCAGGCCAAGCGGGTCTGGGGCCTGAGTCTGGGGGCCAGGCTCCTGTTCCTCAGGCAGCTGTCTGCTCTCTCCAGCCTCGGCCCCCTGCTCTAGCATGGACACGTGGTCACCGCAGCGTGGCCTTGGGAAGCAGACTGGGACTGGAGTCCTTGCTCTGGACTGTCCCTTCCCGACAGTGAGGGCCTGGAGGGCACTAGGCTGTCCGAGGCTCCGTTTCCTCCTCCGCAAGAGCGGGGGCTAATGGCTACTTCACAAGACCAGTGTGAGAGCAAAGGCCCAGGACGCAGGCAGGGCCTGGCATCCGACGGGCGCTCAGTAAACGCTGGCTCTCGCTCCGTCCAGGGAGGAGGCTGCCTTCGAGCCAGGGATCGGGGCTGGAGCACTGAGGAGAGCGGCACGGCCTGCAGCCAGCAGGAGCTGGGGCAAGGCCACAGGCAGGCCCGGCCTGCCATACTCTTCGTGGGATGTGGCGCATGGGATGGCGGGAGAAATGCCACCAGGGGGAGGGCCTGGGCCCGAGGCGGGTGGGCAGCCCGCCTTCCTGCTGTCGGTGCCGGGTCTGAGGACCCTCTGCTCGCTCTCCCACAGCACTGAGGAGCTGCTACAGACACCAGCATGCCTCCTGTCCGCGCAGCGCCTCGTGCCCGGCCTGCCAGGGACTCCCCAGCTGCCGAGGCGGCCTATGGGCAGGCAGGACACTGCCATACAAATGATGCCCCACCCTGCCAGTGAACAACGGAGCAGGGCCTGCCAGCCACAGTCATGGGACCCCTGGGTTGGTGCTCATCTTGGGCAGCTCTCAGCCTGGGCGGGTGCTCCCATGGGTGCCAGGAGGCGCGCCGGCTGCGTGTGGGCTGAGGCATGGGATGCCCTGGTCTGTTCTGCTGCTTGCTGGGGGGATGGTGGAAACAAGGTCCCAAGAGCAGGGGTGTCGCAGACAGAAGTTGCCCGCCCAGCAGGCCAGCCTTCCTGGAGCAGGGAGCCAGGGAGGTGTCCTCCTTCTGCCTGGCCGGGGCTGACCACAGAGACATCTAGTGTGGGGAAGGCCCCTGCTGGGGCTGTGCGCCCCTCTGGCCCACTAGGGAAAGCAGAAGCCAGCCGGGCCTGGCCATGGACTGAGGGCGACGCCCGGCTGCCTGCAGGTCCGGGGTGGAGGGCTTGCCAGCTCTTGTGAAGAGCCTTCCACTGAAGGGCCTTTCCAGAGACCCCTACGGAAAGGGCCTTCCCACCAGGAAAGTCCTTTCTTTCTGAGAGGCGGAGCACGGGAAGGGGCAGGAGGAGGGAGGGGGAACACAGAGGGGAGCGGTTGAGGGGGCCAGGCAGGGACAGGAAGGGACAGGAACCAGCCCTGCCAGACGGGCAGTGTCTCACTTAAGGCTCTCAAAGCATTCCAGGTGGTGTGCATCCCTGTCCCCACTTTACAGATAAACTGAGGCTGGCAGACTTGCTCAAGGCTGTGAGTGACAAAAGTCCAGGTGCAAACCTGGAACTGTGCGATCCCACGTTCTTCCCTGCCCAGGGCCAATGCAGAGCCAGGGCGGTTGAGACCCAGGGGAGGTGCAGAGGCAAGTGGCACAGGCCTCGCGGAGGCAGACCAGGGCACCGAAGCAGTCTGCTTAGGGAGAGGGAGGGCCGCCCTCTGAGGGCCCAGCTTCGCGGCCTCGGGCCCTGCACACTCGCTGGCCGGCAGGCAGAGGGGGCGGTACTCACGAGCAGGACCTCGCCAGCTGGCAGAGGCCACAGGCAGGCTTCCGCATCAGGTACATGGGCCAGCCGTAGGCAGCCAGTGCGAAAAGCATGTAGTAGCAGACCTCCTTGTAGCGGAGCATCTCTTGCTGGAAGACAGGAGGCAGCGCGCGAGCGGTCACCTCCTGACCTTCGCGCCCGCAGCCTCGGGGCCCACAAGCGCCCCACGGACTGCAGACCCCCTCCTGTCTTGGAGGAGGGACCGCCCCTCCAAATGATAATTGCATTTCCCTAATTATCTCTCTGCAACCAGGACATGTATCCTCCCGAGACCTGTCCTGTTGCTCCAATCTTAGAATTAATGACTGGGGACAGAAAAACACTCAGCACACTGGATCGATTTCCTTGCCCGGTTTCCCAATAAGGGAAGAGAAGGGGAGGGGTGAGTGGTCATTCTGCCCCCTCCCCGCCTCAGCAGTCAGGCCTGGGCCCTCTGGCTGGGGGTGCCCAGGCCTTGAGCCACGGGCCGGCCCCGGACGCTGACATGCTAGGTGGCCAGACAAGTCGCTGACTCTCTAGCTTGACGCACTGAGTCACTGGCTTGAAAGGGGCGTCTGGGCAGATTGGGATCTCTCTGGAGAAAGGCACCAGCTGGAAACCCAGTGTCTGAGGCCAGGGGCTGTTGTTATCAGCCTGAAAGGCTGGAGGGAGGCAGAAGGCAAGGGTGTCCCAGCAAAGCCAAGTCCTGTTCAGTGTCGTGGCTCCCCAGGGGCTGGAGGACTCCTGCACTTAGAGGGCATTAGTCACCTTGTAAAAGTTAAAGAGGGTGATTAGTCATCCTGTGAAGTGGAAAAGGTATGGCCTTAATCAGGGCCCAGAGGGGTGGCACGGAGCCTGGGCCACTCTGCCTGCTCTTCAGGAACGAGCTAGAGAAGGTGATTATCCTCCCTGCGTGTCGGAGCTCCAGGCTGCAGGGTGGGGCGTGGCAGCCCCTGCCAGGTGGCAGGCGGGGACCCAGCACCCAGAGGCCTGGCCGCCCGCCCCTGCCCTCTCCTGGGGTGAGCGCGGCAGCCGCACACAAGCCGTTTTCGGAGGGGATACAAAGGCGTGCTCTGGGTGTGGGGGCAGACGGAGGCCAGAGGCTTTTCCGGGGGTTCAGATGGAAGGTGAATCCTTTCCAGCAGCATCCAGACTGGCGCCGTTGCTGGCTGGCACCATGCTGAGAGCTGGGCGCAGGAGGGTCACGTCCTCCCCGCCGGAGCTCTGAGTGGAAGGTGTGCCCAGGGCCATCTGCGCACCAGGGAACAGGCGCAGGGGGTCGGGGGTTCACCCAAGGTCACAGCGAAAGCGGGGAGCTGATGCACACCCCATCGGTTTGCTTCCAGGGCACAGCCAGCACCGGACAGCCCCTCTTTCCCTGCGGCACGCACATGGACTGGATTTCTACTGAAGGCGCCGAAGAGGCTCTGATTCTTGAAGCTGGAAACCGAAGTGCTGCGCCCCACTGCCTCTTACAACAACAGTCATGACAGCAGCCCCAACGGCAGCTCACCCTGGTGAGGCACTTTGTAATCTGCAGAGGCCAGGGCCAAACACCCTGAGCACAGTCAGGTAGATTCAGGGCTTTCCTCTGCAGAGCCAGCAAGGGGCAGGGAGCTTCTCAGGGGAAGGGGGCGTGGCTGAGAGGAGGGGCTCTCTGCAGAGCTCAGAGAGGGCCTCCTGCTGGAGCAGGGGGTTTGCTGGGTCATTCCAGCAGAGGGAGAGAGGGACAGGACAGGGTGGGTGAGGGTGGTTCTGACTCACTGAGTTCTTGAGGTCGAGGTACTTGGTATTTCTGGTCACCGGCATCCCAGACAGGAAGGCCAAGATGTCATTGTTGGCCTGTAAAACAGGTGTGGGAAGGTGGCTGCCCCAGGCCAGCTACATGCTGAGAAAGGGGTCTGAGCACCCAGCACCCCACTCCGCCTCCTTCCCAAGGGCCTTGGGAGCCCAAGGATTGAGTGGTGTCACAGCTCTTCTGTGACCTGGCTAGTTTTCCAAAAGCTAGGGTCTTGTCATATTTCCAGTTGCTTCCCTTCCACTCGAGGCGCCATTCCCAACCCTTTCTGGACAGGTTACTAGCCCAGGCCAGGGGGAATGCATTTTGCAGGAGATGCTGGGAGACCCCCGCTGGGACTGGTGTGTTGTGGGGGGTGGCGTGGGCGGGATGGAGCGGCAAAAGCACAAGCCGAAGCCTGAGCTATGTCATGCATTAGTCCCTACGCTCAGAAGTCCCTTGCGGTGGCCTGGCCGGGAAGCGGCCACACATGGCCCAGCAGAGGGGGGTGGCTCAAGCAAGAGCCATGAGTGGTGGCTGCAAGGGATGAGCTGGGGAAGGGAGGGGCGTGAGCATCAGAGGGTGACCTCCAGGGCCCCAGAGACGTGTAACACCCCAGGGGCGCCAGCAGCAGCAGCAGCAGCAGCAGCAGCAGCAGGAGGGGTGGAAGGGAGAGGCCTGGGTGGGAGGTGGCGTGGGGAGATGCCTAGAGAGGGCCCGTGCTCACCTCGTCCAGCACGGCATTGCGCTTGGCCCGCTGTCGCTGCCGAAGCAACACCAGGCCAGCAATGATGTCAGATGGCACGATGTCCAGGTCCCGGAAAAACTCAGCAAAGAGGTAGGCGATTTCCGAGTAGGCGTCCTGTGAGGCCCAGCGAGGCAGGGGTAGGGGCGGGGGAGCAGGGGAGAGAGAATAAGAGGCCAGGAGTGAGTCCCCTGGAGCTGGGCGTCTGCTCTGGGCCCCTGTGCAGGTTCACGCTGGCACCTGGCGGCATCGGCTGGGCTGGACCCCGTGTGGCCCTCTGCAGCGCAAGCCTGCGGGCCTTGCTCTGGGCCCCGCAGACCTGACCCTTCTCCCTCGCCACCTCCCAGCCCTCCTCTGTCCTCGGAGCTCCTAGGGCACTCACCGTCTAGCACGCACAGATGCCAGCTGGAGCCACTTCCTGCTCTTTCCCCACACACTAGGAATCAAAGCCTGCACAGCCCGCTGGCTTCTCCTCCG